>VXAD01009529.1:355527-394888 GCA_013399195.1 Dicrurus megarhynchus
AAAAAAAAAAAAAAAGGGGGGGGGGGGGGGAGAAAATTTGGACCTCCCAATCTGTTCTGTACAGAGAGAAAGCATGCCCTGTAGCTAGCACAAATCGGAAGAGCTATCGGGGAGCGCGCACGGGCTCGCTCGGTGTCTCGGTGCCCGCAGCAGCGGCGGTGTCACGCCGCANCTTTCTCTCTCCGCTGGATTGCGAGCCTCAGACAGCCAGGCAGCAACAGCGCCTGGCAAACGCAAGGGATCTCAGCTGGCAGCACAGAGAGTCTCTCATGTTGTAGGATATCAATAGATACATCCTTGTATTATAGACTGTTAGACACACGCGTGCACACCGACTCACACCCATACATACGTGTACGCTGATCTATTCAGACTCTGGCTTTAATACAAGTATGTCGCTACCTGAACTAAGGATTCAAAATTACTGAGATGCAAGAACTCCTCCAGCCCTGAAACTACTCTTATTATAGGGTAAGTTCCTCTTTATTTTCAATTTTACCCCGACTTTTATCTTAACTTGTAGACTCTTTTCCCTTTCTTCTTTTTGTAAAGTTATTTTATTAGTGTATTTTCACATTTTACTTTCTGAACAGAAATGCAAATGCATTTTGCTTTTTATGCCAGAGATAATATAAATATGCTTGCAATAGTATCAGATTTGTGCATTTTTTAGCTTGAAAGAACATCTAAGGATAAAAAATTATAAAAGGAGAATGCATCCACTGATGCTTCAGAGGCAAAATCAAATTAAACACTTGCTCTGTGTTTTGAAACCAATAAAACAAGATACAGGACAGCCTCCTTTCTTCTCTCCAGTGCTAAGATTAAGGGAAATGCTGTTTATGTCAGGACCTAAAAACCACTGAGCAGTGAGGCTGAATGAGCATATCACAAACAGTTATTGAATTTCTGCCAGGCTACATCTTAAGGATTGTGGCAAATGACTTCGCTTAAAAACATCCCCTTTCTAGTCAGAAGGGACAGTGTGAATGTCTGATTAATGATGCAGCTGGAATGGACACGTTAGGTAAAAAGGATCACATTAAGCAGAGGAGTTCTAATCTTCTTTGGTAATTAACAGGATCTCAGCAGGGTGCCTCTATTTACGTGTAAGGAGAGTGTTTAAATCCATCACTATAAAAGCTTTGCCTGTTTTAGTATAGGAAGGCTCAGAACTGTTTGTCTTTGCTTTCCATGTCTTTGTTTTCACACGTCTAACTGGAGTTTTTGCCCAGCACTGCTGTTGAGAAAGAGAACCCAAGACAGGGGGAAGGAGAAGGCAGCAAACGCAGGGGGCTAGAAAAATATCAGTGATTTTCTATTTAACCAATTTAATCGACTTAAAATTCCAGGCTAGCACTACAGTTGTCTAATGTGCTTGTGCTTATGCATGTCTATTTCTTCCATGCAGTGTAAGAGTACCTCAGTATCCTTTCAGATGAAAACACATTCGGTAAAGTGCATCAGCATGGACCTGTGATTCATGCATCAGTGAAAGATAAAGATAGATTTTACTTTTCACCGTGAAAAAGACAGGTTAGCCATCTAATGCATGTTTCAAAGTGAAAAAAATCCTATCTGCATCTTCCCATATGCTTTTGTTTGCTTTTTAGAGTACTACATATGTACTAAAAACACCTCAGTATTTAGATTATTTCTCCTACCCCTTTTTCTCCCTTCAGCCCCCTCACTCCTGTGCACTCTGGAGAATATGATAAAGATTCTGTTCCTTTGCACCAATGTAATTATTTGCTTGTAATTTTAGAGTTACTCTGTTCTGAGAAACAAACACTGTGAAAGAACCATCAACAGATAGCCACTAGCTTTAAGTCTGCCACCCTACCAAAAATGTCAGGAAATGGGTAGCTTAACAATACGTATGGTAAGAAGTCAATTAATTCAGGTGACCTTTGTAAATGGTGACAATAAAGCAGCTCTGACAATATGCCACAGCATTCGACATTCCCTCTGGAAAATGAATGAGCCTAAGAAGAGGTTTTCTTTTCAGAGTACAAAATGAAAGGTATTGAAGCATTAGCTCCTGCTATTGGCAAGCTTGCTTCCTCTATTTTAGATGGTCTATGAAACCTGTTTAAAGCAAGCTGACTTATTTTATTATACGAAACACAATCTCTGGTCTAATTAATTAAATATCCTGTTTTCACTCACTCTGCATGTGCACTTCAGCTGTTAAAACAAGAATTTCCAGCTCCTGGTTTGCATTTTTACAAAATGTGCTATAAAGTAAGTAGAGAAAACCTGATTCTGATCTCTTCATGCAATGTGCAAAGGACTACTCAGAGGAAACTTTTTCTACAAGCCTCGATAGCTGCTCAGCTTTTCTGAATCTTCATCCTTATTCACTTTTAATGTAGAAAATAAGTAAATATGAGTAACTTTACACAAATGCATCTTGGGGTTTGCCACATATACTCTAATGTGCTACTTTAAAATATTATATAGATATGCCAAAGAGCTTCAGAAAAAGGTGGCCATTTCAATTATACATGTACAGAGAAAATATGCTGTAGATGCAGCATCTCAGTACACAGCACAGACATTCTTAACCAGCAAAGCAGGCAAAATGTATGGTGACTGTATTTTGGTTAATACTCCCTCAAAGATCCTTCAATAATGTTGTAGTGCCAGACAACGACTGGCTGATGTTGTTATGGTAACCCCGAAGTCCCGCCTTTTAGGGTGGCAGCTCTGAGCATAACATCAGAGCATGCCTGCTTGGAGTACCCTGAAGTGGGTGAGTCCTTCATTTTTCCCCCAGAATTAGACCAGATCAACTAAGAAACGTTGCTACCTATAATGCACATCAAAAATATAACGTATAATCTTTGTTAACTGATCAAGATTGAGCAGCTTATGAAAATACTCACACCCTGCTATTCACTTGTAATCACTTGTCCCTTGTCACTAGAAAATAAAACTGTTTGAGTTAGAGAGCAAACCATTTAGGAGTGTTGGAGCCACTTTCTTTGACTCTAGCCCATAACCTTTATTATATTAATAAATGCTCTACCACCAAACCAAAAGTTTTCCTTCTTGGTGACAATCACTCTTAACTAAAGTTAGACTGGTATTTAATAGCCACATTTTGGAGTATTAGAACAATGGAAGAAGATAAGCAGTAGAAAACAAAGAGTTTTTCAAGACAAGCTCTATCTACCATCGAAAGAAAAGTCACCACAGAGAGAAATATGAAACCTTTTTTGAACTGTATATAGATGGTTTTAGTGATTCACGCTACATCAATGTTTTAGTTAATTCATATATCCTTTCTTCAGATAGTACCATTAAAAGCTGAAGGAAAACAAAACTCTTGAGAGAGACATTGTCAGAAACTATCTTAACATACTCTTCCATGTCAAATTCCACAAACTCTACTTAATATCAAGTAGCAAAAACTGACAATGGAAAAACAATTTCACATGTAGCACTCACGGAACTATTTTCTGAAATCAAAGGAATGGACAGTTTCTAAAATTTTGCTGAAGATCAAAAATCAGACAGCTTCTATTTTATTTTTTTAACAGAATATACCTTCTACAAGCCTTCATACTACTTTAAAAGAATACTAATTCTCATTCTAACAACACAACAAACAATTAAAATCCTTTACTTTACTGAAAGGAAAATTCCAGTAGAATTTGAGAAGAAACAGTAGTGACAGATGTCATTAGAAAGGTCATTAAACACATTAGTATTAAGAGAATAATCAATACTTCTCATTACAACTGTAATGTAACTGTAAAAAGGAATTACTGTGCCTTTTACTTATTCAACTGACCAGTCCACAAACTGTTAAAAGCCATTATTGTGAAATGGTGTAGTTCATAAAGAACTTATTTAAATAAACAGTATGACCTTCAGTGTTATACACAAAATCTATAAATTATTTCATCAATTTTTCCTCAATAAATTCATATCCTCAATGAACTGAACTGGTAAGTGTTTATTAGCACATCACATGGAGCTATACTCATCTGCACCAGAGAAAGATCCAATATGGATGTCAATAAGATTCTTTCACATTGGGTTCTTTGTGGAATAGCTGAATGTGACACCTTGTGAGAAAAAGCATTTTCATGAGGGCAAAATACAAACTACTATCACAATTTTGCTTGAGCCAATTACCCTCTCCCAACAGGATTTCATTTTCTTTATACATGGAACATCAACCAAAATACCAGCTGCAGGCATGCTCTCACCCCTAGCATTCACCAAACTGCTTACTTTTCTTAAAAGCAACAACAAATGCAGACATTAAAATGAAGGGAAAGTTTCACGTTATAAATGCAAATTTATACAGCATATCCTTGAAACAATTATCCTTCATTTAGAAATACTTCTTTTTCACCAAAGATTTATCTCAACTCTCTTTCAGCTTGGCCACAAGCAGCAGTGGTCTAATTCAAAGGAAATAAGAAATAAGATCTGTGTATTCACATTATTTCTATTCAGTTGCTGTATTTCTGGAATTCATTAAAATATCTGCCCCAAATTTAATGGTAGTTTACTGACCTCTGTATTAGAGAAGAAAAGAATTTTTGCCTCTTTTCTGCTCCCAACTCCCACAGTCTCAGTCAAACTAGGAAACGCTTTCTGACAACACTGGCACAAAAGAAATCATTTAGCTTTTCTCTTTCCTGAATAAGCATCTGTATTTAGAGGTAAACACTGCAAAGCAGAATAAAATGCTACGGGGAATATTTTTTCAAAATGTCTACTGATTATTAGTATTACCCCAAGAGTCTTATAATAGACATGTGTTGTTATGCAAATAGCAACCAGTCTGCCAGGAAATACTTTAAATTCTCTATAACATTTGGAATAAAAAAGGTAAAAATCTTAAGTTTAGCTGTACCAAAAATCCCTGGGCATCCAGCTACTAGCATGATATAAAAGAAAAAAAAAAATTTATAAATTATATGTCTAGGGATCAGACAGTTTCAGAAATTACCTATTTAATAAATTACAGAATAATAAAATAAAATAAGCATGGCATAAGAGAACACACAATGAAGAGCAAAGTTGTGCATTGAGACTTTTTTTTTAAATCGCCATAGTACTCAGTGCTATAGTATTCTATTATACCATCATCCTGGATAAGAAAAGATGACTCCCAAATTGTCTTTTAAAAAGGCAATATTACTAAGGCTCTTCTAGTGTGGTGTTGGAAGGTTAAAGGAAACTGGGTTGGTTAGTTTTGTCATGGTGATAAAACAAAAAGTCATTCTTATTGAGGTAGAATGAGAAATATATACCAGATTTGGAAGGCATTTAAATAAGTACAATTATGGGACTCATTCCCTGAATAAGGATAAATACAAATGTTTCTTACTTTACAACAGTAGCATATCTCTGCTGAAAACAGATATATATGTGTCGCTATTTATATCATATTCATGTGATTTATTTAGTACCTAAAGCCTAATAAAATTTTTCATCTTGACAGGAATAACTTCTATGTGAAAACAGAAACTTTTTTCTCAAAGATTTTAGCTAGTGTCACGGTAGCTATAAATAGAAAGACCAGAGAGAGACATTTGTTTCTTCACCCCAAGCTCCTTCCTGTTGCCAAGTTCTCTCAAGTCAACTGAACTTCCTCTCCCCTCTGGAAAGCAGCTTTCTCTAGAGGTCATGTCAAGCATCAGCAATTTTTGCAGATGACACTTAAGAGTGAGCTAATTCACCCAAGTGCAGTGCAGTGCAGTGTTTCCACCCAAGTGCAGAATTACCTGCTGAGCTCTCCACCCCAGCTGCCTCCATGTTGCATGCCATGGAAGGAGCTGAGAGACAGGAGAGCTCACACTGGTCAAGGCTCACATGGTAGCTGAGTCTTCCAGAAAAAACTCTTTTCTGTGTAACAACAGCTCCAAACCCACCGCAATACTAAACTGCTCTCTTTTGTGTGAGAGAAATAAATACAGAAAAATACATACAGAAATCAGGCACTGCTGTAAAAATTCTTCCTCCCTCTGCACTGGAAAAGGATGTGTCTGAAACAATTCAATCAATTTATGAAGTACAGCATTTTCTCCTGTCAAATTCTAAACAAATAAAAAAAAACCTTTCAGTATGAAAAATGTAATTACAGTCAAGTGGTGTTTCATTACCACTGTAACTTGAGGGACATTATCTGCACAACTCCTGTTAAATACCACTTCATAACAAAATATAGTTACTTAGGTTATCCTCTAAGCATAAAACTAAAATATTATCCTAGATATACCACGTGTATTACACATTTTGAACATATATTTCTTTTTACATGAGATGTACCATGTTAACTTTCTGAAAAGATAGCTGAGACTCTAGAGCCTCTATTTCATTACACTGTCACAACAGAGTAATTTTACTATTCCATTTTAATAAGTTTGGCCAGTTACTTGCTGGTAAGCCCAATACAAGGCTAGAACTCAACAGCACTTGAGAAAAATGGAATGATTAATAATGATTATACCAGTTTATAGAGGTATCCTCATGAGGTGAGAGAAGACAAAATGAGGCAATTGCAAATATAATGAGCTGTTAAACTAGAAATATTTGTCTGAATAGCAATTTCACCCAGCATGTATAATTCAGGTGACATATTCTTCTGAATGTTGCTTTGGTATAGATTATCCAGTCATCAATATTGTGTCAGACAAACACACTTTCAGTCATTTTATTTTTATTGTAAAAAGAGAGACAAAAAGGATATTCAGCATATTATTCCAGGGTTAGACTCCAAACTCTAAGATCCAGAAACACATAAGGAAAAGTACTCTATCTTCCAACAACAGCAGCCAAACTGCTGAGCTCTACCTTTCCTGGGCAGAAAGAAGAGCCGGCCAATCTGAGGAACTGCACAGAAATACTTCTGCATTTCTCACTTCCACCCATGGATAATATGCATGTTGGGACACACATTATACAAACCCTACACTCCCTCTGATAGGAAGCAATCACCTTGGATATTACTGCATAGAGTCATTTTGATGAGGCTACTCAAGGCAATGCAGACCCAAGTGCCTTTATTAGGCATTTAAATACTGACTTCAGCAGCTATCATTTAACAGTAAGCTATAACTAGAATAGGTAACTAAAATTACATACAATTTCAAAGATTTAAACGCTGAAATCTTAAATTACCCATATATTGTCCGAATTATTAAGTACATACAGGATCTCTGGTCATTTCAGTTCAAGCAAAGTATACAGATCCATATATTTGGAATATGCGTAAATGGAGGTCCTGGCCTTCTGTTCCATACTGAAATACCCTTTGCTCTTTTAAGGTTTGGAAAATCCATAAACTTGCTGGTTTTCAAATTACTGTTCTGACAGCCTGTAAGGTCTACCAAAAATTCACAGAAAGAAACAAAAAATATCAATTTATCTTAGGTGAATGTGAATTAAGGATTTGTAATCTTTACTTTGTTTTACATTTGGTTTATATACCAGTTCTTCAAAAAGCATCTTGTGTTGGTATGCCATTATGTCAATCCTACCAACAAACAGGTACAGGAAACATTAAAAAATTGAGAAAAAATGACAAAAAGTTTAAATAAACAAACAATATCTGTGCCTAACACAAGTAAGGCAGGGAAACCGTAATACTTATGTAGAGTCTGTAGACTATCCATTTACGACTACTCAGTAGTAAGCATATAAAAGTTGTGGCATAAATCCACTATACTACTATTTAATCTCTCATGTACAGGTTAGCCAAACTTTCAAAACGTCTGAGTAAATTCTGTGAAAGCAATCTACTCCGTCATTAATTGCAATGTAGATATTTATTTTTACGATAAAGACTAATCAATGCTCAGGGCTGAGGAAAATGTTCAATTCCATAAAAATTAAATTTGCATTAGCATTGCTTAAAAATAAATTTTGTTTGTCATGTCACACTACAGTATTGAATCCACCATGATCTGTGTGCAATGGAATGGTCAAAGAACAAGATTTGTAAGCACAGCAAGTAGAAAGAAACTCCAGTTTGATTTTTACCTTCCATAAGCTGGTCTGGCATAACAGCAGACTTTGCTTTGAGCGAGAGGTCGGACTAGAGAGCTCCTGAGATCCCTTCCACTTGACTATCCCATGATGGTCCTCTCAGTAGGAAGGCTTGCTTCTCTGCAAAACACTGCCTTGGGTAACGATACACAGCACCACTGTCATCACAGCCTGCTTAGATGTCTTGGTATGACTGCATCAGATGAGAGCAATTTAGATGTTACTAGAGGCGAAGGGCAATCTTCAATCTGTCTCTGAGCTAGTTGTATGGAGTTGAAAGTTCTGAAAAGACAGACAGCCTGCTGGACTGCTAAAGGAAATAAAACTCCATTTGGTCATGAGGCAATATTTGCTTTGCTGTTACCTACCAAGAGAAGAGTAATTCAATGAAATCCCAGCAGGACACTAAAAATGGTTTAAATGTCCTACTAGCTTGTTTAAAAAATTTAAAATAACACACTATATTTATTCAGTTAACAGAAAGCAGCTGTTTTCTAGGAAGAGAGAAGAATTGTTCCCTGAAACCTTACCATCTTAATTTGTAATCTCTGTCTTTCTGCTCAGCCAGGTGTTCAGTGTTTTCCGCAGATCTGGGACTGAATACACTACAGTTTTACACACAGTTTTGAAAATACAGCATTAGCATGAATTAGAGTTAGCATAATAACCACTATTAAGTGCATTAAGTGCTAAACTTTGGCTTTCACTTCCTAGACTGGTATTTTACTTCATGTAGTGAATATACTTAAACTGTTTTACTCTTTACATGTTATAAACCTGCAATGAGTTTCAGGAGAAGTGGTTCTGCTGAGAAAACTTGTCAGTTTGAGGGTATTATTTATTCTCAGTTTCCATAGTTATCTTCAATATCAAGATTACTTACTCCAATATCAAGATTATCAAGATACTCTACCCGAGTAATTTAAGAAACACAAACCGGTCACTTAAAGTTGCCTAAAATTTAGAGTACCCTTTTACAGATGATTAAATGGACACCATTTTAAGTCCTATTTTTCGAAAAAAGAAAGCAATGTGCAAAGGACAAAAATTAGAACCATGCAATAATACTACCTGTAACCTCATGGAAGCCATGGAGTGTAAAGCAGGACAGAAATAAGCTGCAGCACTAAATTCCAGCCTTTGTTCTAATGTTATCACTGGATAATATATTACAGCCCTTTCTGTTCTTAGTTCTGCATGTGCATAAAATCATTGTCATGAGATTTACTTAGTACTAAGTTTAAAGGGAGGGTTGGGAAGGCCTTTAAAGTAATTTTTCTCATATTAGAACCATCCTGTGCAAACAGATTGCATTTCTATTCTTTACCATGAGTAAAGGCTATAGTTTGATAATGTTTTTAAAGAAAAATGTTTCTGAAAAAAGTAAATTATATTGCTGATATTTATCACTGGTATTATATCAACTCCCTAAGTAAATATTCTAGCACTGGAATACTCTTAACTCAAAAGTATGAAGAATAAAGAAGCTTTAGAAGACGAATTTCAACAAAATAATAACAATGTAGGCTATGCTTATGATCATTATGATTATGATCATTTCATCTGCCAGACCAAGTCTGCTTGTTGGCATTCACAGGGATTAAGTATTAGAATGTAACTCAAATCAAAATGTTAATGATTCATCATAAAATTATTTCTTCTTGTAACAAGGATGTATTTCTCATTATGGATTAATTTGCAGAATTTATTAAAAAACATCCTCCAAAACAAGCACAGAAAGGTTTGCCTTAACAAGAATTCCTGTTCAGGCCTAAATAGGACTCTTGTGAGAAGAAGAAAATCTTGTCTTTCTAAATGCCTGATGGCTTTTAACTCAGACACTCGTATTCAAGATAGATGTTTAATGGAATTTGAACAATTACAGGAAGTCATATTTAAGTACAAAGGACAACCTTTAAAATGCAATTTAATTTCCGTTTACCTGCCCTGATAATCACACCCAGCAAACGTGGTCAGCACTTACAGCAACCACAGCTATACCTTATTGACAGTAAATCTAGATAGTTTGACGGGGCAAAAACCAGTTTAAGCTTAGCAGTTGAATGCTTAAATGCCCTTCTGAGCCATGCAAATTACAAGTGTATGGGAGATTCAAAATAAAAGATGAAGCAGATCTAATTCATTGTTATGTAAATAGTATAGAGGAAAACCATAACGAACAAATTGAGGATATGAGACAGTATATGATACTGCTTTCCACACTGCCAATTTACATGTGTTTTATTCTTGGACTTTTTCTGCAAAATGCAAAAACTGGTTACCCTAGCAACTGCCACATGTTACTCAGTTTATTTCTGAGGTACAGAGCAGCCTATAAAAGAATAATATTGTGCACTTCTATTAGGATCTCTCAGCACCACAGAGAATTCAGAACTTCATGTTCCATCATGTGCATGTTATTTTCTTAAAGTTTTAAGAAAGCATATTAAAGAAAGAGTATTGTACATATTTTGTAAACTCATTTTCTTTATGGCTTATGTGCAAATTAAAAACAAAGATTAGGAGCTGTATGGAGAAAAATGTATACTCTGTCCAACCTGATAGTTGTTTTCAGCATTCTTTTTTTATTACAGTTCTACTAGACATCTATAGCAAAAAAGTATAGCTTTCAAAACTTCTTTAATGATGTATAGGATATCATCTTCCAAAGCATAATAGGGCCCTGAGCAACCTGGTATAATGGAAGGTGTCTCTGCCCATGGTGGGAGGGGTTGGAAATAAGATGATCTTTAACGTCCCTTTAAACCCAAATTATTCTATGATTCTATGATAATTATTTGATACTCATTATGAAGATCTCAAATTCTCATCATCTGTTAAAGGTTAAGGTTTAGTTCAAAGTAAGGATTAAAGGTTTTTGCAGTTGCTCATTAATTATATGCCCTACCTCCCCAAAATGCAGAACTCTGTTACATGTCTAGGCCCTATATAATTTAGGAATGTCTTGCAATAGTAGTACAAAATAACCAGAATGATAAAAAGGGAGTCAACTGAAGTAAGACATTAATGAACACATCTTAAGGAAAACTCTTGCCATTCTTTTGCTTTTGAAACCTGGAAAGGCACCTCTGTGTCCACTGGAGATCCACAGCCCCTGGTCCTAGAGACAGGCCTTTATCCAAGTGGTCTGCACAAGAACCAAATCAGGACTCATAATTTATACTTTATAGGTCAACCCTAAGCATTTTTTCCCTTCTTCCAGTAATTTTTTTTCTGGCTCCTACATGAAAATATTTTTTTAATAGAATTGAGGAAAATACTTAGTTACATCCTCACTCCTCATTCCAAATACATTATTTTTCCCGTTAAGATAATAAAAATATTTCTAAATTTGTACTTGAAACAGAATAATCAAAAATTAAAAAGCCTTTGGATTTAAATAAGCATTTGTATGTTTGAATATTCTTCCTGCTATTTTCACAAGCTCTAACCAGTAAATACTGCTCTTCCTGTTTTACTTCTCTCTGCTGACTTATATCATCAGATACCTGAAAAGAGTACAAAAGCTAAGGAACATCTTAGCAGAAGAAAATAAGCCCTGATACATTTTTTTCCTATGGTTATCAGGGATGGGGATTTTGGCATGTAGCTAAAACTGCAAATTATAGCATTAGATTTATGAGCAAAAGAAGAGCACATGTACAAGTCCTGAACAGGTTAGAAGTTTTGAACAGGTCTGGCAGCATCCTCTTGGATTGGAAGGGTAAACTAATAGAGGCTAATTCTGTATTTAGGCTTTGGGAAGCACTCAAACTAAAAGTACCTCAGACATTACTGCTATGAGCATATGCTTCCCCTTGGAGTCTTGTGATGCTTGGCTTAATCAAACTACAGAAACACAATAGCGGGGAACATATAAACAGACCTTTTTTGTATTCCCTTGGGACATAATATAGAGTAATCAATTGTAAATTAATTGGGGAAAATTTGTTTTGCATAGCATAGAGAAGCAAAACATTAATTTGGAATCATTTGCTTAATGGCAATTCTAATATGTTATGCATGTATTCAACCTAGTCTTTTATAGTGAAATGCAAAACAATTATCAAGGATGTAAATACCAATAAACTGTAATCTACACCTCTATTACAAGTAAAACTAGAGTCAAAATAATAGATAAAATTTAATTTCTACCAAGAAATATTCAGATTAGTTATTTGAGCGCATCAAATCTTCCATCAACTTATGAGAATTTATAACCATTTCATTACATTTAGGCACATTGGGTACAGATATGCAAAGCCACTCAGCAGCACAGAGGTTTCATGTTGTACAGTCCGAGTGTAAGCATTCAAGTCAGTGCTAGCTCTCCATATGTTACTTACTTTAGGTCTTATATAAACAATAACTGCTCTAAGTGCACTTTCAAGAGAAACAAATACTGAGCTATTAATGGTATAACACTAAAAATAATTCTCTTTATTTTTAAACAAAATCCTGCATTTACCTATTACCATTTACCTACTGGTCTAGGTAAAACAGATAAACAGATAAAATAGATAAACAGATAAAACAGATAAACAGATAAAATAAGTATATTAAATATATGTGATAAAGGGACAGAAAGAAATTTTTTTTATAAGTCACTCTATGGTTAAAATCCCCAAGCACATCTTCAAGTGAAAGCACAAGCACATAAAGTAATAAAATAAAAAGACGTTTAAAAAAATAACAAGTATTTTGCAATTTATTGGCCTTAATAAATAAGTCACCTTAATTCGAGACTTACTGAATGTGAGATTCAATAAATGCCATTCTCGCTCTGATTAAATGTCAGGGCCATGGACTTGTTGTTTCAACATCAGAAAGCAACAATTCTGTGTGTATAATGAACCCTCCAGATTATTTGTCTGTGCAAGACTTTTCTTATCAATGAAACTTCACAGTTGGTCTCCTAAACTGTAGGTTCTTTATTACTATATGCTTTGGTTTAATAAAAATACATTTTTATTTTTAACACTAGAAACAAACTGATGCAAATTTGACCTGATTGTTGACTGGATCTCTGAGAGAAGGCAGAGAGGAAAGAGCAGCCAGAAATCTTACTGCATATATGGAAAAAGAGTGGCTTGTGATGATTTTTGCTTTTTTGTACCATTAATGAGGTTTGAGACCCCCTTATTGAAGTTCCTGTCCTCAAATCCACCATTTCCACAGCCAGAGGCGTTGTAGGTCAATGCGGTTATCTCAGATAGATAAGGTCTTTGTGACTGTACAAGCCTAAGCCCCAGAGGCACTCTATGTCCATGTGGTTATCTTAGAAAATAAAGCTCATCACCACACAATTCTACAATCTATGCCTAACCAGACACAATCGAGCCCTCAGGAATTAATGGACTTTCTTAAGCGGCATAAAAAGCATCTCTCAGCAGAAAGAAAGCGCTGTGCACTGGACCATTCTGTTCAAATTCCTTGCATTTAAGAATTCAATAAATATTTTACAAGTAGTTCTAGAAGTATTCCTACTATATCTAGAACTTATGTCTATAACATAGGAATATAAACATCAAAAAAATTGCTAAGAATTTTTGCAAAAGTTACATTGCATTCAGAATCCAGGCATTCTGAATCATATTTGCTTTCTTTTATTTATTGCTTTTCAAATTTTTTTGCAGGAATAAATCTGTGTTCATACAAAAAAGCTGTGCAAAATGAATTCTGAGTCTATTACTTGAAATTGTTCAGCTGTAAAGCAAATTCTGGCTTGGATTCAACAAAGTTCATAAGCAACAGTTTATGAAAAGTGAGTCATTTACTTCAAAAGTTCCTCCAACACAACATATTACACAGAGGTAACAGTAAACTCAGAATATCAAATAGAAAATATGAATTATTGTGTTTTTTCAAACTGGTTAAATGGGAAAAAGTGTTGAAAAAAACATGCAGTTAACTACTGTAATCAAGAACCGGTAAATGAAATCTAGTACATAAGACAGCACACTGCAGAAAGCAGGAAACATTGATAACCCAAAGAGACATGGAGCTTGGCCCAGAATTTGAGATCTTTCAGGTTATGTGTGATAAAAGCTGAGCTCTCATAACGGGTTGATAGCGTGGTAATTGCTGGTTTCATTCATCTCTTTTAGGCCTAAAGGATTGAGAAGTCTAATTCTCACCATATGGGTCCCCAAACAGCCATTACACAGAGAGCCTTAGTCTGAGTGGAAAAAAAGCCCTCAAAGGACAAAGCAATGATTTTTCTTTTTTTTTTTAATGAGGAGTGCTAGAAATCACTGCTTAGAGAAGCATCAGATTTAAGTTAACATCAATTTGGTTTTACTTCCAACTCAGTTAACTTCCAAAGACGGTGACCAAGAGAATGGCAAAGGAGGAAGAAGAACCCCCAAACTTTCTTCCTCTTTGCCCTCATCTTACTCTCCCATCTGCCTCTAGCAGACAAAACCTGTTTGTAACTATTCCTTTCAGAATAAATCAACATTTTAATTTAATAGTATTATGTTATCCCTTTAAATTGTGCTCAGAATACTAGCCATCAAGGAAGCAGTTAACAAATTCCTTATCATTCCACAGTTATTTTCCAAACATATGGTGCAACTGAGATGACCAAATAAAAAAAATAAAAATATTAAAGAAAATCATAGTCATTCTGAAGAGTTTGACAAATTTTTTTACCAAATATATTTTTTTAAAATTCTGAATCTGGCTGGCAGGAAGACTATGAATATAATGAATGGTACACAGCAGCATCCTGCGAATTAGGATGTGAAAGGCTAGGAGACGTGCATGGAGCTACTGCAAGTTGATATCCAGTCAATAAGTATTCCGAATATTTTCCAGGCACAAAATTAAATGAGACCACAATTAACCTCAGCTGGATTCTGACACACGCCTATACTGCAGAATGCTCTGCCTGTAGCCTCCTTTCCTGCGGCCAGCCACTGAAATTTTATTTTTAACTCTACTGACAATGTCTACTTTATGAAGAAATAGATGCAGTTTTGCAGCAAGTGTCAGTGCCCTCATGAATCTTGTCACATCAGACAAAGTCACTGAAATCTGATGCTAATCATTTTGAATATTAAAATAAAAAAAGGATGCATAATAAAGACTATTACAACAACTGTTGCTTTAGAAGTATGTTGCCTGATAGACCCGAAGAATTACCTGTATTTGTCTGGTATCGATTTGTAGCCCTGCAAAATTCTTTCTAATAACACACAGAATGGAAGCCTCACACATGTAAACATTAAAATATCAAACTAGTATGGGTAGCCTCTGGAACTAAGAATTTTTCTTCCAGTGAAACAAATTCTGTTTCATGCTGCTTAGCTATTATTATTTTTAAAAGAGAAAGCAATTAACACCATGGTGAAAAATTCATCGAGAGCGACTTTCATAACAAAAGTATTACAGACTCAATAGCAGTAAAATAGGAATGAGCCTGTTCCAAAACAATCTGCCTAAACTAATTACCAAATTAATGAAGGCTAATCATTTCAAACCTTAATAACAGCTTGAAAAATACACTATTTCACAATTAAGCAAATGAACCAGAAAGATTTTTTTTCACTAGACTGTGCTGATTTATCTTTCCATTTGATTTCAAGGATCACATTTGTGTATAATCTACTACTTTATTTATAGAGTAAAAAAAAATAAATCAAAACAAACCTCCCCATTCATCAAAAATAGTGTGTTGTAAGTTTCTTGTACATTCTATTACAAGTTTAGAGGAGAGAAATGTTGCCTCCTTCTCCTTAACAGTTCTAGAAATTGAGTTCATATATAGAGAAGTAGTATTTGGGGGTGTTAATAGGAGCACTTCTGCTTTAATAGAATAGAATTCTTACTTCTCTGACATAGGGGAGGTCTAATAGTAATTCCTGAATGACTTAAAAACCTGAAAATAGCTTGGAAGACCAGAAAGACCAGAAAGAAAAGAAATGAAACTTATCGAGACTTCACTTTACCATTTCCTTAGTTATTAGTTTGGTAGATACACAGTATTAATATGAGATTATTCAGCCTAAGAAAAAAATAACCATGAATGCTTATCAATTAAGCATAGCTAAATGTTAGCCTTCTGATTCACAAACATTGAGCATTACCTGTAACCAAAACATCCTTGGTACCATCTAATTTATTAGGTCATCATCCTGGACAGTCATGATAAGGAAAAGGATGTATAATCCTTCTGGAGAAATGTTTTGCTAACTCTCAGCAAAACAACAATCAACTTCAAAGCATAAGTTCCCTTGACAAAAAAGTGTTTGGTAATAGATCAAGCTACTAAGAACACAACCCTCTCAACCTTTTTGGACTGGTGCAGATCACTGCATGACAATTTTCAAAGGAATACCAAGCCTTACTTTATCTTTGTCAATATGTAATTGTAGTATTCCATTTTTATTTCTTTCAAGCTAATTATAGGGGTTTGTAACTAAATATCTATGTCTCCACCTGCAGTAGAAATTCCATCTTTCATTAAAACGTTAGGCTAGTGAATATCGGTTTTCTGTGTCCAGATGACTATAAACCACGAGGACATTAAAAAGGATTGAGACATTCTGACTTTGGAGAGAACACATCTCAATAAATCAGTATTTTGTTCCAAGATAGGCTTCAATTAACTATCAAAAAATGTTAAAAATGTTTTTAAAATTTAAATTATAATGAAAATAAAACCAAATTTTCAAGCCAAACATTTTTGTGGCCTTTAGGGTATTTTCCTTACTGCTTGAAATGCAAGTCCTAAAAGCCTGCTCCTGAAGGACTGCCAAACAAAGGTATTCCACCTCATAACTACTCAACTTTCTACTCATTACTTCTGTAACTTTCAAATGTTATTTCATCTTCCCAGGACGTTGCTCACATTATTGCTCATGAATACCAAGAGACAGAAAAAAGCATTCTATCACCTTCAAGGGAATGTTTTCAGGACTTTTCAAGTTCTCAGCCATTCAGATGTGATGCTTTGCCTATTCATTTAATCACAGAATAATCTCAACCTTTAACCAACTGAAAATTACTGTATGGCACCAAAGATTCAGAATTAAAATTTCAGAAATACATCAGGATCGTTCTCCAAAACCAGCAGCAGAAAGTAAACCTGATCGGTCAAGGTCTGAAAATATAGGAATTAGAAAACCTAGTGTTCTGCACTCCATTTTCCAAATCTGGATTTACTTTCAGAATTTGCATTTCCCATATACAACAGGATACGATGATAAGGACAGTTTAAAGCATACTTAAACAAACCTAAGGACAGTTATGGATTTCGATCTTCAAATCCTTTCCATGATTTATTTTCTTTGTATTAGGAATGTTAAAAGCAACTTAAGGTGACATTTCCTAGCTCATTAAGAGGACACAAAGTCATTTGCAAGGAGACAGACAGGTGGTTTATAACTTCCATCATTATAATATCGAACAAGGTGACAACTATTGCTTGAAGGAAGGATAATTACACTACAAGAGAACCTAAACTGTATATTCAGTTCACATGTATAAGAACTGGCAGAACAAAGCTGCACACCAAAGCTAAATTATCCTCATTTACCTGTTTATATTATGGTTAACCATATTAACCCTCAATTCCCTTTTATTGGTATTGGTTTGTGTACTACATCAGCTAAGTCCATCAAGTGAATTATCTTCAAAGTATCTGCACTACCTGTTATGCACTACTGCAACAAAGAAGACCTATTTACATTTTTAGAGAAACACCTCATCATCTTAATCTCCTTTTTGAGATGGTCCATCACATGCAGCTGGGATGCTGTCTGCCTGGTTTTAGCATACTAGCTAAGGAAGGACGAGTTATGAAGTAAATACACCTCTCCAAATATCAGGGAGTGTCCACTGCTTTAAACTCTTCGATGATATATGCATTTTTTCTTCCTAACTATAGCAACATATATAGTTTTAAATACTGCAGATTGCATGTCGGATTAAACAAAAAAAAACAACTCATCACATTCAGCATGTATCTAGAGATTTTCTTTCTATTTTCTATGACTCTAAACCATTTACATAGGACATAAGTATTCTTCCATTATGTTTGCCTGTGATGATTTCTCTATATATACTCTTAACTATCTTCCATACATGGCAGTATGTATTTACAATTAGTTCCAGTTAATTTCCATACATACTCCTAGTTAACTGGGGAGAACCATTTATTAATTCAACAAAGACCACTAGCAATTAATCTTCATATGGCCCTTTATAGGTGACATTTTTTTCTAGAGTTATGATGCACATACAGGGAAAGAAACATCTCCACAATTACTCAATAAATATAACTACTCCTCATCTAGCTGTAAATTATTTGTCACTGTACTAAATATTTGTACAAATAACTAACAACTCTTTCTCCTCTGTTGTCAACAAATCTAAAACTGTTTTACAGAGGAAGCAACCTTCATTTCCCTAGTTTCTTTCAGAAAATTTATTACAATTTTCCTCCTACCAACTGATTCTGCCCTAATTCCAATTTATTGTATTTAACCTCAATGACCAACACCATATACAGCACTACCTGAGGATTCTTACCCATAGCCAATAAGCTAACATGATTTTTGGCATCTGCTGGGTTCATAATTTCTGTTTCACAGGCATTCTGGTGCCAGTGGTCCTCCTATGAGTAAGGAAATATACCATGTCTTTCTCTTTATTTCTGATTATCACTCTGATGACTTCCAAATTTGACTCAGAAATTACTACTAGACCCTGAAAGCATAATTTGTCATTTTACATTGTTGAAATGTCACACTATTGCAAGATCTATCTTTACTCATTCAAGTTGTTTTACTGCTGAAAAAGACAACCATGCCATTGTCTGAAAGCATGAAGGCTGAAGTCAGGCTTAAAAAAAAGTCTTAGAATAAAAATGCAGGCTGCTTTGATGTGACATTATCATTATGAGATTATGCCCAATCCATCTTTGGAAGGACAAACTGGAAGGACAGTTTGAAATGGTTTATCTGTCCCACTTTAATACATGTGATAAAAAAAGCTGTTTGTTCCATAATCATCACTAATAGGATCTTTTCAGTATCTTAATTCAAACTTGCCTTTTCTTCAGTCTGAAGAGCAATTTTTCCATAGCAAGAGGCATTTCCTTGCACAAATACATCTGTGCACCTCTATCATTCTGATCATAATGTGTATGAGGTAGTGTTCCTATATGTCTCTATATAAGCACCTACAGCAGATATATCTATCCAAAGTCTTGCAATCATAAGGAGGAATCGCAACAAAATGCAAGAGAAATGCTGCATGTCAAGGAAAATCTAAAGCAAACTTTTGATTACAGTGATTGCAATCTGGTTGATTGGCATGAATTCCTGAACAGTAAACACCGGTCAAAATTCTCTGAAAGATGAGAACGTCAGATTTTGTGCTGATGTCAGATTTGGCATCCAAAATTCAGAAAAGTGGTGTAAGGATGATAGATTCTAGAAAGCTAAGAAGGAAATACAAAATCAAAATGTGGCTAGATCATGGAAGTTTCATAATTGAAATAATCCTTTTCAATGTTAATGAGCCAAATTATCTAACATTAAGGAATTGAGTCAATCTTTCACTTCAGACAAAATTTAGAAGAATCTTTTAAAATAACAGGAAACACTAGGAGACTTATACATTGGAATGAAGCGGGATAGGTGGGTATTGTATCTACACATGCTGAAAAGGTTTAAATAAATTTTCAATTTTGAAAGGAAATTAAAAATGCTTGAAAGAAAATTCAGTTAATGTTCCAGGAACTATAAGATTATTTTGCTGTAGTGACACACACTGTAGAAAGAATATGATACTTCACTGTAAGCACTGCTGTTTATATATCTTGTATTTATCATCTTTCTTCTGGTCTTATTTTAAAAAGTAAATCTTGAGAAGATTATATCAGCATTTTAATATATTTATTTCTGGGGAAATAAGAAAAGTACCACAGTAATCATATAGTGTGGATTAGAGCAAATGAATGGGTCATAAAAGCTAGAAAACCTATAATTTTAGGTCTAAATATAACATTAGTTTTGCAAAACATATGAAAAAAACCCTTAACATGTAATATTATTAATGACATGCTCAGTTGAGCAAAAACTGTAATTAAAACTAAATACAAACCAAAATACTTTCTGCAACCAAAAATGACAGTATCTCTATGAGTTTTTACTTTATGAGTATGCATAAATCTCTCCAACTGTTATAAAACACAGCAGAAAAGAGAACTTTTATTTCCTGGTCTTTACAATAATATTCTGGTTTATGCATTGTCAGTTTTTGCATCCTGAAGTATTATTTTTTATCAATCCATTTCTCTACACTACTTCAAGCAAAAGAATTACAAAAAAAATTATTACCCATTTTTGTTGAACAATACATTGCAAACCTGGTTCCCCAGGTGGCTCAGAATGAAAGTAATCACCCAAGATAGTCACAATTAAAAGGCTAAAGCAAGTCGGTCTAATTTGGTAGGAATATTCATGACATAATATATATCTCATCCACTACTGGCACCCCAAATATAAGTATTTTTTGGGTTTTAGTTTCTGCTTACTGTAATGGTAAGCAATAAATGTTTTCCCTTCATGGATCTCAAACCAAATTTCATGTAGTATGTTCTAAGTATACATCAATTACTGGCTGTGATTGTAGCAGAATGCTCCTGATGTAACTGCATTCATTAAACCCATTTATATCTTTGGATTATTATAGTTGATATTCAATACAGTGCACACTGGACATAATTTTTTTCTTAATTATTGTAAGAGCATTTACCTTGATGTGAACAAGTCCCAAACAAACCATAAATATACCAATAAACTAAAAGGCGGATTCACTAAATATTAAGAGTCTGCCACTAAAGACTGACAATTTAAAGTAATGGAAAATATTATGTGGTGAGCATAGCCACTAGCTTTTTCTGTCTTTATTACAGATATCTGAACACACCTATCTCTATGGTTTAGGCATATTTAATATTTACATTTTAAGAGCCCCAGAGGAAAAACATATGCAGATTTTGCCAGTAGCTTTTCTGGATCTTGGCTAGGCTTTTTTACTAGTCAAATGTACTACAGACTTGCAGAATCTGTATGGTAGCTTTCTAGAAAATCAAGCCAAAACTAGTCTGAAATCTTTAGTTCTGGCCATCTGCTAGAAGCATCTGGTAGCTGGGTACATGCACCCACATCCAGAACGTGACTGCTCTCTTGCCAACTATGTGCCTAGGTAACTGCCAGTATGTGCTTCTCCACTGCTAACATGACAACTGTCAAAAAGAAGCTGAACATGTACGAATAAATCTAAATTAAACTAACATATTACTTTCCTAAGTTACAGCCATCATTTTTGTACATAATTGCTTGATAATGGCAATGATAAATAAGTCGGATGGTGAAATCTGTCTAAGGCTAAGAACTATAACAAGGATACCAAGAATCTACGTATTTTGAAGAGTTATTGGTAACGTTTTAGTCTAAGTGTTTTCTCTGACAACTAGAAAATATATATGTAATACTAGCAATGTGTTACATCTTTATAAAAAAATCAGAATTATACATGCTATATCTGATTTAGGAAGAAGAAATAAAATAAAAATCAGTTCAGGTTCCTTTTAAAGTTTCTTTTTCTTCATCCAAGTACATAAAATTATACATAGTTTAATGGACATGCATTGAATATACTCCAAGAGGATTTGCAAAGCCATACTACAAATTAGAACAAAAATGACAGGTTAAAAATACAAATGGTAAAGAAACGTGTGGCTTCCATTGAAATTCATTCTCTTGTCATATAAATATAATTTTCTAAAATCTCTGCTCACTAAAAAATAAAAAACAATAAAAATTATTTTGTGCACTTTATATTAAGAGAAGTAAAAAAATAGGTGGTAACTGTAATTACTGAAATGATTAATTCCTTTGTGAGATCTAAGTAACTTTTTGTCATCTTTTGCTGTGACATTTGTGAAAAGGAGAGATGTATTCAATGGCTAGGTAGCGTATGATTAAAAGTTAAAAGCACATGAGAGACAGAACAATAGAAGGAAAATCTGAAGTCAAAGACTAGAAAAGTAATGCAGGATCACGAGAGTAAACTACTAGGCTATGGCTGAAGGAAAAGAATAAACCCAAGGATATTTGGAAATTGCCACAGTGACTTTTTTTTCTCACTCTGAATCATCAGTTGTCCCTTTTCTTGCATTTAATTTTTAAGCTCCATGGAGTAAAGATCACGGCTTGGTTTAGCAGCAAGTGAACACACAAGGTGGGGCGGTCCTGGACCCACTGCTTTAGTTCCAATGCGCAGTGATGCCGCTGACACCATATTAATAATGGTAACAAAAATACTATTTCTATTAAGCTTTTTGATTTTGATTGACAAACATCTTACTGCACATACAGGTACTCCCAAAGTTGTCTGCCGTCCCATGGTCAGTGATGATAATCCCATTTAAAATAGGCTAGTAAACAGCCTAATATTTTTCCATCCTCCATTTTTTAAAAAATGTTTCACTAAATGCTCATTTATATCCATTGAAAAATTATTCCAGAATAGCATATACAATAAATTAATATATATGCATATTCTTCTGGATTGCATTTAACTTTTGGCTTTCAGCACATCTATTTTGAATACTGTATTTTCCAAGCGGTAAGATTTAATATATTGCAATGCTTTTCAAAATACTGGAATGTAATTTTTGATTGATACAGGAATGAGAACTATAGTAAGATCTTAATGAATTGTATGTGGTGATAATTCCTCTGATATCTGCTAAACTCCATTAAAAGACAGTAAACAAGAACAGTAGAATAGTAAGCCGGACTCAATTACTGAGAGAGACAGGTTGAATCTCATGTAAATCTAGCTGATCATAGTGTTTTTCTGACTCTATATGTATTTGTAGATTAGAATAACCTCTTATCACACAATATCCATTGATATAAAGAATTTTTCATGATTTATAAAACCTTGCCATTCTTGTAATGATCTAAGGTATGAGAACATGTCCTGTTTTAAAGACGTATTAAACATTTTTAGATTATGGCTTTCCCTCAGGCAAATTTATTCCACTTAAGGAGAAAACTTAAAAGGAGATGTAACAAGTTCACAAAATAAATATAATCACATATGCTGAAATAGTTATTCAGATAGTTCCAATTGCTTCTAGGGTCAAACACCAGCTTTTCCATTTCTTTTACATCTTGCATGTTATGCTATTCAGGGCCAGCCTGAAGTTCTAAGTATCAGTCACTAGAAAAAAAGTAAAGCGGATTTCCAAAATTAGTCAAGGTTCCGACAGAGAGCCCTAGCCATATTTTTCACAAATGGCCAGATATTTCAGGTACTCACTTTTGAGATTTTCAACCTAAGACATTTTACACTCTCAACCACCCAAGTCGAACACCTCAGAAACACAAAATTTCTAGAAAATCCTCATTTGTCTTTCAATGTGAGGCTACATCTTAGCTATATGTAGGAATTTAAAACACTAAGACCATGTTACACCAAACTGTTAATTTGTATTTGTATTTGTATTTGTATTTGTATTTGTATTTGTATTTGTATTTGTATTCGTATTCGTATTTGTATTTGTAAAGAAAAACAAAATGAAATGCTTTGCTCCAGAGAATGGAATGAAAGCAAGACTGCATATGCTAGCAGAAATGTTTTCCATTTTTACAGTGCCTATATAATTTTCAGCAACTCTATCAGACCCTATCAGTAGGCTAATATCGCTTACTTCCATAAATATTACTTCAGACCAATTCTGTTATGAAAATCTATTTTATCTATTATAGTTTATTTTTGTGCTCTAGAGAATTATGTCAAATAAGATGGTGCATCTTTTTATTTATTGTGCTGTAACAAAAAATTCCCCAACAAAACAATTTTTTTGTTTGTTTTGACCATGGACCAAACAAGGAAAAAAATGTCTTATAAGATTATCAGAAAGATATTAAATGTTCAAACTTCAGTCTGTATACTTCCATAACCAACACTTAGAAAACCCCAAAAATCCCCTAAGTGTTGTAACTAAAATCAAGTAATTTATGAAATGTCTCATGCCAAATTTTTGGTTAGTGACATTTCCAGATTTCTGTCCATAGGACTGCTCAAAGTGGTTATAATGACAAGAATTGAGAAGTGCTCTTTCAGTTGATGTGTTTGAAAGGTAGCTTTGTATGAACAGCTGTGTTTTCAAAATGCTTGCCACCTCTAAATTGGTCCTTGTGAAGTGCGCTGTTTGCCTTATTGCCAGCAGGGCACATTGCACTGTAACTGCTGCATTTTTAGTTTTTATCACTGTCTCTCTAACTGCTGAAGTGGAAAAGAACGATTGCCAAAACCTGACGTGTTTCTTTTCCTTTCTGCCCACTCTGACATGGTTCTTAGCTGTCTGTTGCTCCAGTGATGAGAAATGTTGCTCAGTTTATTCATTCACTGAATGTCTTTTCCAGCTCAAATAATGGTGATACCCTCTTGTAAACCAAGTCTCCAGCTGTCAATAGCAGTAAATGAAAGAAACCTAATTAAGACATACCAATCATTGTATACACAAGAAATAATTAGGCTGCAAAAAGTCACGCACATCAGGGTGCATTTTTCTAAAAGCAGGAGACACACCATGTTCAGTAATACACCAAGTCTTAAATGGGTGGCAACAGGAATGGACCTCCAGAAAAAAATAAATAATCTGTTCACAAATACTTAAACAGTTTTAGTACATAAGTTCTACTACATGAAAACAGTAACAAAAATGCTGAAGTACTAATAAGGAATACTAATTTATTAGATACAGACTCTGTTTAGCCTTTTTATTTGCAGACATTAGGAAGCAAACAATTGCATCTGGATGAGGAAATTCAAGTACAATCAGAATGCACACAAAGATTTATAAATGCAGCTGGGTAAAGAATTACATCAAAGACTCCAAAACTATGATGCACGGTTCTTCCTGCTGCTTGTGTGAAAACATCTATCCCACACCTCAGCTTACTGGTGATAATCTGCTGTAGAGCCTTACCTCTACAAACTTCTCTACTGTGAGAAATCGTAGGCACAAGTTCTAAGAATCACTTGCATCACATCAATAATCTTGACAGGTCACCAAAATCCACTAACAAAGAGTTAATGCTGACATACTTGCATTATTTGAAAGAACTTTTTTTTTAAAACAAGAAAGAAAATGGTTTCTTTGCACAGAAGCCTTCATGTATGTAAATCTTAGTTACTTTATACTCAAAGAAACAGAACAAGTAACTTTCAGGTTCTCTCTGTCCTTCTTATATTAGTACCTTTAATACTGGACATTCAATATAAAAAATTTTCACATAAAACTCTAGATGGTACAAAGCACTCAGCTTTAAAGCACCAGAACACATTAATAAAACCTCTGAAAATCATTGCTAGTAAGAGCATTTACATCCAATTTTTATCTAGTATTATCAGTACATATTTACTATTACTAGTACATTAATGAAGAAAAGAATCAATGCATTCCAAAAGTGTAAAGTAACACACAGTTAAATGCTTATTTTCCAATACAAACACTTATCTCTGTGAAACCACATTCTTCAAGGAAACTGAACTTCGGATACAGTTCATGCTGCTGAGTGCAGTTTACATGAGGTTAATTTTGTTACACTGAATGACAGCTCACTTTTCACTTTAAAATTATTTGCAGACATCTCGAGGTTGGAAATTAGTTACACACACACAGACACACTCACATAATCAATGCAACCAGTTAAGCAGTTATACTGCGTAACTTGATTCTGGGCTTTGATTGCTTCAAGTGGGACTGGAAAACTTACATCAGCAATCCATGTCTTCTTACATTCTTAATCAAGAGATATATTGGAGTCATACTATAATACTATTATAAACAGAAGAGCAAAAAAAAAGTTTGCCACTGAAAGCATTATATACAATTTTTGCTGTTGTAATGTATCACTTTTTTATGTACTCTGTCATGTGAAAAGTACTACTGTCATATAATTTAGTTTTAGGTTGTCCTGCCAGAAGCAGATGATCCTTATGAATCCCTTCCAACTTGACATATTCTATTCTATGATTGCATAACCTCATAAGCCACCATGGATGTCCATTCTACTCCAGAAACATTCTTTTATTCCACACCTTGAATGACAGTTAAAAGCAAATAATTCTTATATAAAACAATACAAAGATATGCCACTATTTAAACAAAAAATGTTTATCATTGAAACAGTGTATTCTGGAATGATGGCTGCAGGCTGGAAGTGTCAAAATTATTCTACAATCTGTTATTCAAGCCACTCAACCTCAGTAAATATTTTACACAAGACAGAAGCACTTTAACCAAAGAAATAAGGGAGATTTATGCTAGAACACTATATGAACTTGAGCTGGTGAATTATTAGCTAAAGAATTCACCAGAAAGAGAAAAGACATCAGACTAAATCATACGGAAGCAGAATTTCAACCTGGTTCTCAGCTCTTCTTTTTTTGCTGCCTTTTGCAGAAAGCCTGTCTAATATATTTGACATGGAAATATCCACTGGTGTCCTTACTTTTGGTTTGAGAATCCCATGGAAACTAAAATATAAAATCAGGAGTATAAACGCAAATACAGGAGTATGTTGGTTCAGAAGTCCACAAAAATGCAGTTTATATACTTTAAATGGTACAGCCTCTCAGGTGCCTGAAGCACACATGAAAACTACACCTTGGTCCACATTTTATGTTTCAGAGTGGCCAATAGCGAATTTCCAGGGAGGAACAGAAAACCAGATCAGCTGTATTGTTATGCTTCCCCAGAATATTTTCACAAGTACCTCTACTGAGCAGAAGTCCCTGAGCATCACAGTCAGATCAAAAGGCTGGAGATATCTCCAGTAGCAGTCTGTTGAATCTCAATTAATTTACAATTCAGTTAAGCATTTCAATGATCTTTAAATTATTTGAAGCATACATTTTGTATTTGTCATGCTACAAACACATTTTTAATATATAATCCAATTGAAAATACAATAGTCAGTGCGAAATGTGCTTCAAGAAAATCTATCAAGAACATGACAAAAAAGTTCTCCCCCACGTGGCCATCTACTTTTCTCCCTACATAGGAGAATATGCATTTGGTATAGAATGATTTCTACTAAGATCTTTGGTAAATGTGACAGTACTCCACACAGGGGTATCACCTTTCTGCCTGGTGGCAAAATTAAGAGCAAGTTGCAGGCATTAACTTTTCAACACAAACCTTAATTTTTCTGCAAGCCTCAAGTTCATCTCATTTCCCAGAACAAAGGAACAGATTATATTTTTATGGTTTCGGTCAGTATGTCTTAGTATTTAAGTATAAACTGGGCCATGTGTATAAAAACATACTATTGACCCTCAAAACAGCAGAATGTTTTCTGTATGTTTATCTCACACATTATCTGTTCACTCTATTAATAAACCTACATGTTAAAATAAAATATTAAATGTCCTTAAATGTACTTAACACAAAAAACAGCCTCAAAGACTTGCCAAATGTACTTCAAATTGGCCCAATGCTTATATTACTTTACATAGTCCAACACCTTTCCTCTGAACTGTTATGGAATGCATAGGTGGTCAATATGCCAAATCCTCCTGGGCCTCGGAAGGACGCCTAAGTCCAAATGCTTGACACTTGACTTTTGCAATTCTGTCTATCTATACCAGCAAACCCTTAAAAGCTATTTATCAATGTCAATTACGCATTGATCTTATGGTTTGTAAACCATGTCACTGAATTTTAACACTAAAGGCAAGGGAAGAAAGGGTATAAAAGTGTATTGCACAATGGTCTTCAGAAACAAAGCCTGGGTGAAGTCTATATTCTGAAGTAAATCAAGCAGTTAATGTGTACTATTTTATAGAAGAAAACACAGAAACTTTTGTATTACATGCGTTGGAACAAAATGTACACACGAAGTTGGATTTATTTTACTCCACAAAAAGAAAGTACATACCAAAAATCTGGGAAGCACATATTTGATGCTGCCAGATGCTAAGGTTTCAGTCTTAACTGTAATTTGGGACCTGAAGGCAGTCTGCAAACTTCAGATTCTTGCAGAGCTACAGAGCAAAGAGCCAACCGCTAGTGTAATTTTTTTTCCTTATCACTCTGAAGACACTTTTCTGCTAATATTCCTTGCAATTGAGGTTATTGAAGCCAGAATAAGAAAGCCAGTGATTAGCCTGAATTTGCCAAGAAGACAAGCTATTTATTATAAGGTACATATTTCTTTCTAAATAGCACTTTAAAGAAAAGAAAAAAGTTTTCTTTCTAAGCAGCAGTGACAAAAAGAATTAAAATTTATAAAACCTGTGGATTTTCAATTTCATGTATTTCTGTATAATTATCTCACAGGCTTGCCTAAGAATGTCATTAGGAATGTGTATTAATCCAACCATTCCATTTCCCTTTGATTATACATAAATTAACTTCTTTATAGTTATAAACTTCATGTAAAAAGTTAAATATTCATGCTCTGTAGGATTTTGCTCAGTGTTTACATTTTAAAAGCCAACAGAACTTGGTCTGCTTCTAGTGATAACTGAAAGAAAAAAGAAAATACTTTAAAGGAGGATAAAATACATAGAAAAATCTCACTGATATATTTTGTTTTGTACTCTGCGGATCTTCATCTTTCTGTTGAACAATGCTCCACTGGATGTATGACAAGCTAAAAGTCTAAAGACATATTACTGTATTAACTTAATTTATGCTATCTGGATACCACTATAATACTCCAGACACCACAGTCATTTTCTTCTCTTACTTGCAATAATTAACAGTAGAGAGTAGATGATGGCTAAATTAATTTATAACTTTATAGTTTCTTATACTAATTATTTCCTCTTCTTGTATTTTAGGTCATCCTGTCATTCCTGCAAACACTAATCAATCATGGGATTTGAAGTTAATACTACTAAATAAATGAATTGTTTAATCTCCTATGACCATCTATACATACTTCATCTTCACAAAGCTCATCAATTTTATGTCATCAAGGACAAAGTGACCTTCATTTCCACAAAATGCTTCTTACTACTGGACAAGTTGGTTACATATTTATCACTTATCCTCAGGAAGGAAGTCCTTCATGATTGTCATTTGATAAATCCAAGTTTGTGCTTTATTAATTGACCAGGTCATACTGAATTCCAAGACCATAATTGTGGAATACCAAAAGGTCTGTTACTTTCCTGAACAACTGAGCTAAGATGAAGGACCTGCAACTCAAAATTAATTTACTGCTTGGTCTAGTTACCACCGCTCTACTACAAGCTGTAGGAAGAAAAGCAGACTGCCCAGAGTCATGTATATGTGAAATCAGACCGTGGTTCACCCCCAGGTCTGTCTACATGGAAGCTCCAACAGTGGACTGTAATGATTTAGGCCTTTTTCATTTTCCAGCCACACTGCCCGCTGATACACAAGTTCTACTTCTACAAACTAATAATATTGCAAAAATTGAACACTCAGTAGACTTCCCAGTGAACTTAACTGGCCTAGATTTATCTCAGAACAATTTATCCTCAGTGACCAGTATTAATCTTAGAAAGATACCACAGTTGCTTTCAGTGTACCTTGAAGAAAACAAACTTACTGAACTCCCTGAAGAATGTCTCTCTGGACTCAACAATTTACAAGAGCTTTATATTAATCATAATCTGCTTTCTGTGATTGCACCAGGAGCTTTCATAGGCCTCAATAATCTTCTCAGACTTCATCTCAATTCAAATGATCTGCAAGTGATCAACAGAAAGTGGTTTGAAGCTACTCCTAATCTTGAAATTCTCATGATTGGAGAAAATCCAATAATCAGAATTGAAGACATGAACTTCAAGCCTCTTAGCAATCTGCGCAGCCTAGTTTTAGCAAGTATAAATCTCACTGAAATACCAGATAATGCTTTGGCTGGCCTTGACAACTTAGAAAGCATTTCCTTTTATGACAACAGATTTGTTAGAGTGCCCCACATCGCTCTTCAAAAGGCTACAAATCTTAAATTTCTGGATCTAAATAAGAATCCCATTAACAGAATACGACGAGGAGATTTTAGCAATATGCTGCACCTAAAAGAGTTAGGAATTAATAACATGCCTGAACTGATTTCTATAGATAGTCTTGCTGTTGATAATTTGCCAGATTTAAGAAAAATAGAAGCAACCAACAACCCCAGATTATCATACATTCACCCCAATGCATTCTACAGACTTCCCAAGCTGGAATCGCTCATGCTGAACAGCAATGCGCTGAGCGCCCTGTACCACAGTACAGTGGACTCCCTGCCTAACCTCAAGGAAGTCAGTATACACAGCAATCCCATTCGGTGTGATTGTGTCATCCGCTGGATTAACATGAATAAAACAAACATTCGTTTCATGGAGCCGGAGTCCCTGTTTTGTGTAGACCCTCCTGAATTCCAAGGTCAGAACGTGAGACAGATACACTTCCGGGAAATGATGGAAATCTGTCTTCCCCTGATAGCTCCTGAAAGTTTTCCATCTACGCTGGATTTAAAAGCCGGCAGCCATATTTCATTACACTGCAGAGCAACAGCAGAACCAGAACCTGAAATCTACTGGATAACACCATCAGGACACAAACTTTTGCCTAATACTATCTCTGATAAGTACTACATTCATTCCGAAGGAACATTAGACATAAGTGATTTAACACAAAGAGAAAGTGGCTTATACACATGTATAGCAACAAATTTAGTCGGGGCAGACCTAAAGTCAGTCATGATTAAAGTGGATGGCTCTTTCCCTCAGGAACACAATGGATCTTTAAATATTAAAATAAAAGACATAAAATCTAATTCTGTTTTGGTTTCATGGAAAGCAAGTTCTAAAATTTTGAAGTCCAGTGTCAGATGGACAGCCTTTCCGAAAGCCGAAGACTCCAGGGCTGCACAGAGTGCTCGAATACCATCTGACATAAAGGTATATAATCTTACACATCTAAATCCATCAACTGAATACAAAATTTGTATAGACATTCCCACTATCTATTCACAGAATAGGAAACAATGTATCAATGTAACCACAAAAGGACTGGACTTGGAAGTGAAAGGCTATGAAAAGAACAACATAATAGGATTCCTTGCCTGCCTTGGTGCTCTTTTGGGAATCATCTCCGTGATATATCTCTACAGCTGCATCTCTCAAGATATGAACTATGGCATTGGACACAGCTATCTAAGGAATTACCTGAAGAAACAATCCTTTTCCCTCAATGAGCTTTATCCTCCTCTAATCACTCTTTGGGACACGGGCAAAGAAAAAAGCACATCAATGGAAGTAAAAACAACTGTAATAGGTGTACCAACAAATATGTCATAAATATGTCAGTATATGACTTGATTTCTGAAATAAAAAGCACATGACTGTATTTGTGCTGAATAAAAAGACAACAAGAAAAAGTATTTCTCTTAGGAACTAGACGCCTGGACTTTGCTGGTGCCAACAAATGGAAAATACATGACTCAGTTTAAGAGAAGAATTTTAATTAACTGGCTTCTAAGGATATTCTATCAACCAAATAAAATTAACTTCATATTCTAGAACTTTCATGGGACTTTTAAGTCTGGAATACAGTGGAAGTAGCCAAGAACATTTTCTGTATTTTTTTTTTAATTATTATATAAAAGTAGTGGAACTGAGCAATACCTCCTCCTGTGCTGTATTACACAAAATAGCCACGAGTTTTTGCAGTGAACAGATATACTAGGATTGACATATGGTGTAATGAAATGGACAAATTCTGTAGAGTAGACACAGTAAGTATGTGAATTTTTTTTAATGAGAAAATACATTTTTGATTAAAATCAAAATACTTTTTGTCTTGTTTGTTTCTAAAAAAAAACACCCCACCATTCTGGGAGTTCTTGTCTGACAATAAACAAGCGCATTCCAGTGTCTGATAAAATACCTCTTTACATACTCTCCTATTAAAATGCTAATCTGAGCACAGAGAATTTTTTTGCTGATTGTAGGCTGTATAAAGTTTCTAACAGAAACACAAGTTTAATCATAGTTTTTTATCAAATTTTATTTACTCCAAGAACATTTTAAAGGCAAAAGGGAAGTTGGAGATGAGGCCACTTAAACCCACTTTAATTAGATTTCATCATGGATATTGGCTAATGAATAGTTCTTTGATGCTTTTATTATATACACGTTTATGTATCTGTGTGAAACACGTCTGTTCTCTTAGCAACATGTGAGCCTGCAGATCTTTATTTCATTATATCTGTACTACATCATTTTATTACCAGACAAAAGTATCTCTTCTAGAATACATGGCAGCACTTTCCATGGCAGTACTGTGAACCACCATCCATATAAACATAACATATTTAATCTCTACACAGAAACATCTCCATGATATTAGCCATTTTCCGTGACCAAAGACATTTTTCATGTTAAAATCCCCACAGAAGCTACAAGTGAGCAGTAGAATTCTTGTGTAGCTGTGTATAAAAATGGAGAGCTGTTCCTTCTACAGATATCCTACATAAGTCCTTAGGAAGTAATAAATCCATCTTATAGCTTTAATAGCATGGTGCATATTTAACTTGCATTTTTTGCACAAACATGCCAAAAAAATGTAACAGCAGTTTTTTCAGCAAAGTAGAATCTCTTAAAAATCATAGAAATAACTTAATCGTGCTAAAGTATGCTTTTTCATAATCTCCTCATTTACACAAAGGTTGCTTTTTTTCTACACAAGGCATAGGGCTAAAATTTTCATGTATTTCATTAATTGGGATGTCTACCCTCTCTAATGGAGGTAGGAACTGACAAGGAGCTATATTTAATTTCCTCAGAAACAGACAAGTATTTTTACACACCTGTGTTTCCATTTATTTCATAGTTTTCTCTCAGGAATGCAATGCATTAAGAGCAGTACTTACTGGTTATTCAAACCAGAAGAGAGTAGCTCAGAAATAGATTAACTTTTCCTTGGCATTTGACAGCGAACCTCATTCTGAAATGTACCGCTAATGAAAGAGAGAAGGCAAATACAAGTATTTGAAATATCTGGCTAGGAAATACCCAAAATACAATACTGAAAAAACTTCTAAATTAATTTATATTACTTTCTTCTATCAGCTACTAGACCGAAAGATAATTTTCTATTCATAAAAAGATTAGGCATTTACTTTTTGGTAAAACACTTACTGCCATTTAAAAAAATAAATTGCAGTATTTCATCAGCTAACACAGTCAAATGCTATGTTACATAAAAACATTTCAGTTTCCAGTTTAGCTAAAATGCTGTGAAATCGTAAGTGCAAAAAGTACCCATAAAACTTAGGTAAGAGATCGGAGAAAAAAAATGTTGATTTATATCCAAAAAGGAAATTTCCATTTCCAAAATTCTCTAATAAAACTTATTCTGCTTCTGTAGCCTGAAGTAGTGACCTCAAGATAATTTATAATAGAAATTGAGATTCTCCCACAATCTTGTGCTGGCCAGTAATAGAAAAGACACAATGATCAACAATAATCTTATAATATATTCTTTTTTATCTGAAACCATAAGAGACATTTCTGAAAAGGGTTGCTATATAGTACAGAAAGTAAGTTCACATACTAGACAATTCTAGAAGAGCTGCGAGAAAAAAATTGACAAGCAAGACTCTGTCAGACATAAGGAAGAAAATAATTCTTATTATTGAACTGAATAAATCGGATGTGTGGCACTGACAAGACAAGAAATTTTACATGGAAGAAAGTGTACAGTAAGTATGAAAAGTTCATTATTTAAACTTCAGAAGACATTTCGAAGGATATAGGTAAATGGAATAGAGGAGATAGCCATTGAACGTAACCCAGAAGAGCCAAAAAGAGACTGAAAATTCACCTCATGCTAAAGATTAGAAAACATGCTTGGAAAGCATGCAGCTTGAAAGCATGCAGCTTTTGTAGAGGTCAGAAACCAGATGACTAGAAATATATCCGGAGTAAAAAAATTGCTGGTATTGCCTGCTGAAGATCATGAGACAAGATAGCTTACAGAAAGACATCTTGAATCAAATCATCGGGAAACCAATAGATACATTGATCACTTTAGAGCATCTTTGGCTTTCATGAGCAGCAGTAGAAAGGTGTTGGAATCAACCGCTAGGTAGGAAAAAAAAACAAACCCACATCTTTCTGAAATACAGGTTGTCCTTCCAAACTTAGTGTTTTGGTAGGTCAGTTGATTGGCGTACCAAAAGTGCAATTTGAATAGCTTTTTCTTTAATACTATTGGAAATAATCGGAACCAATTTTCTCAGGAAAAGACTCCATATATACTCAGGGAAAATGCTAAACTACAACATAAAAAGAGAAGGATTATCAAAATGAGAGAAAGATAATCTAAACATTCAGTAAACATGAAATCAAGACAGAACAAAAATTAAGCCAGATGACAATGTTTGTTAAAATTAAAGAAAAAAGCCCACCAAACTTCATTTCTGCATATGACAACTACAGAAGTTAGATATTAAACAAGAGATTTGCAATTACTCATTTGTATGGATAAATTCAATTTATTACTGAAACTTGGCAAGCTTTGCATGATTGGAATGTTAAAATACATAATCATAACCTGTCTAGCCAGAACTGTGCTTTGAAACTGAGACTTGAGCTATTCACTTCACCTTCAATAAAAATTCTAAAGGAGTTGCGTCCTCTTCAATGCTTCCATTACAGGGCAGTGTGAAAATCAAGTACCAGACTACATTCTGTCCGTGATTAGCTGCATTTCAGTATTCTGAGACAAAATGTACAAGCATCCTTTGTAAATAGCAAAGGCAAACAGTAAAACTAGTAATGAATAATGAAAATGAAGCCTATGGTGCGTGACTGACTGTGGTTATGTTATTTTTCTGGTTACATTAAGAAGCGTTTCATTTCTACAGCTGGGGTGACCATAAAGAGATAAAAGGCTAAGCCAATTGGACATCATGTTTAAAAGACTTGTTCTTTTGAGCACTCTAGAAAAACTTTAAATAAATGTATTGTACATCTACCTACTCAACTACAATACTCTCAGAGAGACAGAAAGCTGCAGATCATATTGAAGTACCTTCAAAGCAACTGAGTCTTTTATTAAGTCATTCCTTCCTTCCTTCCTTCAGACAAAGCTGAAAACTACAAATTAAATTCCTCTGTCAGGTAAAAAATGCTTTTTACAAATCTCTCTCACTTGCTTATCTTTCTGTCTCTCAGCTTCAATTATTTCAGACCCTTTTTCCCAAAGCCCTCTTCTTTGCCTTGATGCAGATCCTCTGTTCCCTTCTGTGCTCCCTGTGGGTTCTTTGCTTATTTCCTGCTACTATTGTTGCCAGACTGTCACATCATTTCCAACACTTCCAGTAAGGACAGATGCTGTGTGACTTATTAAAAAAATTATCACTGAAACATAATACTTGGAGGCAAAATATTTGAATAGAGAAATACAATTATTAAAGAAAGACCTAGAATTCTTAAGAGAAAAACCTGGTTGTAAAGCTGATCAGGTAATGAGACAAAGCGTCCCTAAAGCAGAAAAAAATGTAACAACATTCAGATGAAAGTAATAGTATGGGTGTTAGATAAAGCTGGAAGGGCATGCAATTTGGGCAGATGGCCTACTCCTGATCCTAAAATAGCTGATGTTCTTTTTAATATTACAGTTTAGATAAGTGGAAAACAACCCCATCTGCCTCACCCTTACGTAGCTATTGTTTATTATCCATGTTGATGACAATTTCACACTGTGCTCCAAATAGCCATAATGCTTTTGTGAATCACAAAAGTACATCAAATTCAGTGCTGGTGTCTTCTTCTATACACATTTCTTCCAGTCCAGACCTAGATTCTATAAAGGAAACCTTTCAGCATTCATATACTACACTTTACAGGTCAAAGGGTTTACAGTTTTGTCATTTAGCATGTGAGCACAAGTCAGATTCCTTGAGACGTGTGTTGGGAATAACTTTAGAGGGCAGAATCTTGTCATAAATTCTTTTTTTTTTTTTTTTGTATAAAACTTTACTCTGTGCTGTTAACATTTATAACTTCTTTTTGTTTTTGTCTCTAGCATGAATGTCAGCTAAACTTAAAAACATACAGCTGAATACATTTTAACACCAGAGAAAGTGGGTTACTGTCTGAAGTCTACTAAAGACAGCTAAAACACATTTTTGACGTAATGGTGGAATGATTTCACAGGACACAGAAACAGATGATGAAAATCATGTATTCCTAAATATTCCAACACTTAAATGGAGTATAAAGGGGCTATAAATAGAGCCAGAGTTATCGATTTAATTAAATGCAAAGGGTCCAATAACTATGCCAAATAAAAAAACCCAACCATTTAGAGTTAGTCTCACTATACCAAAGAAACAACCATCATTAAATCAGAAGTAATCAGCTATGTTTTTCTTTATGTACCAGGTAATAAAAGGATTAAGTTAAATCAAACTGTTACTTTCAATTATAGTCTCTTAATCTTAATACCTTAAGAATTAATATAAAATGCAATGTTAAAGTCTAATATAATTCATTTCATAAATGCTCTGAAGGTATTCATGATAAGTGCATGCCCATTTATAGCAAACTAAGTGCTATACTGAATATTCATGTGTCACACAATGTATCCAAAATATGAAATAATGCTTTCTCCTAAAATACCTGCTTGTACAAGTTAAACTATCAATACCCGAAATACATAGCACATGCACACCACTATCCCAATTCCATTTATTCTACAGCAATGTAAGAGGATTTCATTACTCAGTCTAGGATGAACTGTATCCCCAGGACTTTCAGACTTTTAGTTTGACAAGTCCACAATAGTACAGTCCAATGTCACAACGCTTACAAATGTATCGTGTCCAATTCACCTTGTTGCCTTTCAAGCTGTTAAAGCCAAATTAAAAATTACTTCCTTTTCTTCCTTCCGAGAAATTCAACCTCTCTTGTACCCTTCACATTTCATTCTTTCACTTAGCAATCATCTACTGTTTGCTCTTACACAAAACCGCATCAGCAGCAGCCCTCCTTTTAAACTATTTTCTACTTCATTAATACTTCATCTTTTTCCCAGACTCGTATGAACTGTTCTACTTCCAGAGTATCCTACTTCTTAGACTACTTCCAGAGTATCCTCCTCTATGATATTTGTTATCATTTTGTAATTATCAATGACATGAAAAAACAATCCAAACCAAAAAACAAACCCATAATAAAGCTGAATTGCTCTGTGGATTTGAAGGCAAATTTCAAGTGTAGCCAGGAGAAAATCGCAACCCTGAAAACTCTGCAGTCTATTCCCCAACCTACTTCAGCAGTCAGCTCTGCTTTAATAGCATTATGTTAACTAAAGCTCCGTTTCTCCCCTTGGTCTTAGGAAAGCTGACTAAAATGGAGGATGTCCACTACCAGTAAAGTAATTTGAAGTTACTTGTAGCTTTTGCCATATCTGGATTACTAGAAAAAGAAAACAGAAAGAGAATAATCTTATTATCCATCCAGCCTTTCAAAAGCATATAACAATTTACAAGCATATACCAATAAACACATCACACAAAAGCACATACACCAAAGATTAAACACCCCTGCAATTAACTAAAGATTTAGAACAGAAAAAACAAACAAAACAGATTTAAAACAAAAGAAACCCTGTCAAAGGGTTACGAATTTTTTCTCTAGCACATTGAGAGGTAGACAACGACCCACCAATACTTCCTCATAGTGTGAAAGCATTTAGGTGTGTAATTTCCACTGAATTTAACAGATACTAGTCTCCAACCTGTTAAGGTGGTTTGGACATTACAAAGTATGCCCCTGGATGACCAAAAGCCTGGCCATATGAACCTATCTACCTGACTGATTTTTGAGACCCCTCAAAAACTTTCATCTGCACAGCTCTACCAAAGACAGTATAAATGCAATATACATCATTCATTTAATTGAAAACATTACATATATTTTTAATTAAGACAAAATGGGAAAAGAACAATATTATTTATTTAAAATGCTTAGAATAGAATATTTTGTGGAGAGCATCTGTTTCAGGATTAAATAATTCAATATCCATCAAAGAAATTCTGGATAGTGTAGAAAAATTAAGCACCAGCAAAGAAATTTTTTATATATTTATGTATTATCTAACTACAAACAAAATAATATGCCATACAATATATTCTAAATTACTTTATTTTAAGATACCACAAACAATATAAATTTCCCTCGGATTTTTACTCCTCCTGACCTAAAGGGTTTTCAAGAGTCTGCTCCTGCTTTTCATCTCTAACTATAAATCATCATCCTACAGAATTTCTTAGGATTCAACTTGTCTTCTTCTTCGTCTCCTTCATTTGAAAATTTATTTTTGCTTCAATTATCTTACACAGGAAAATCCTCTGCTCTTGTATGTCATGCAACATTGTTCTCCCACTATGAGCATTTCTTTTTCATCATTCTAGCAGAGAACTCTACTTTTCTCTTGCCAAAATTTATATTCCACCACACTGGATGTGTATAAATAATCTAAATGCTTCTTGCTAGAACACTTATATTAAAATTACAAACTTCATGTATAATGTGGTGACTTTACGGTGAGTAGGGGTTTGCCTTAAACAAGAGTGTGAAAACTTTCTCATAAATATTCATAAAATTGACAAAGAAAGAAAAAATATTTAAAACAAAAAATGGTAAATTACAAACCTTCATATGTTGCCAACAAATAAAGTGCAGACCATGTAAGTATTACAGATAAACGTGAGGAAAAATTAGAAACTTTAGATACTCAGAGGGAGATAGGTGAACAGTAAAAACCACTTGTAACGTAGGATGGAACAAATATTTTAGAACAAACCAGAAGAGAGCTGTAAAATTGTGGCCAAAGGGGCCAAAACTGCTAAAAGAACAATTTTGCAACATGATCAAATCAATAAATAAGAGAAAAAATAAGTTGAATGAATAAAGAGGTGCTACAAGTAGGTTTAAAGACAGTGAAGGAGAAAAATAGGATAGACAAAAGGTGTAAGAAAGAAAAGGAACAAGTGAAGGCATTGTGCCTAAAACCCCATCTTGGAAACACAATAATTAAAGGTAGATACAGAAATTAGACTAGTCAGTAGTCAAGCAAAGTTTAAAAAAGAAGAAGTGACAATATTATCAGAAATTAAGAAAAATTAATGATGAAGACATGAAGAAAGACTCAAGGAAAACAAGTGAGCTTGAAGATACCATGAAATATACATATATATATATATATATATATAAAAGTCTCAAATTAAGACAAGACTTAAAAAAAATGGGAAAGAAAAAGAAGAAAGCA
>VXAD01009529.1:394901-408567 GCA_013399195.1 Dicrurus megarhynchus
AAAAAAATGGGGAAGAAAAAGAAGAAAGCAGCCCTATGTGCTTCGATTTGGCCAAAAATATTTAGTACAGAAAAAAGCTGTAAAGGAGCTTTACCATTTTTTCATTTATTATTTTCTTTTGTTGTTGTTTCATTTTCAAAAATATTTCAGATTATTCTGAAATAATGCTAGGGAGACAAATTATAATTTCCACACCTTATGATCAAGTGTCAAGAAAAAAGTTACAATACTAAGTGTAAAACAAGAAAAATATTTATAAGTGAAAAAAGTGCTTAAGCAATGACAAAGAGCATGTTGGGAAATTCTGGCTATTATGAAGAAGGCAGTGGTAGGTAGTCTCATTTGGGAGGTTTCATTCAGAAGACAACTGGAAGCTGATAACCCTGTATCATTAAGCAAAATACTTTCATAATGAAATCTCAGAGGGAAGGAGACACTACTGCCTCTAATTAAAGAGAGAGCTCAACGTCCAGGAGCTGCTTAACTGTATCAATTATAATGCCACTAATAACAAATTAAGGTTTGTGATTTTCTAAATGTTACCAGAGCCAAATAAATACCAATTATTGTTTTTAAGAAGCCTCAAAGTTCTTTAAAAAAAAATCATTCTGAAGGATTAACTACAAAATCCATTTAAAGGCAACAATGAAAGACACTTGAAGGTATTTGAGTTTGTTTTAAATGATGAAAGCAAGTGCATTCCACCAAAAAGAAGCCAATCATTACTACACAGAATAAAAGCTTGAAGAAAAAGAAAAGGGAAGACCAAGAGCTGAGGGAAAAACAAAACAAAATCAATTAAATTAAGAGGAGAAGAGCGGGAAGACAAGAATGATCTTGTTTAAGTTATAAAAGTCAAGTTAATATAATTAAGTTATACACTAAGAAAATGACCAATGCAAAAGAGTCCGTCAGAATACAGTAACAGAAACCTATATTTAAAACCCATTTTAAAACTCTTAGCAAACTAACTGAAAAATCAGTGAAAACATGGAAGTAGGAGAGACTGAATGAGCCAACTAGGTGTCTGTATCTAAAACAGAGCTGATCTGCTGAGTGTCTGATGATTTATTTACAAGTAAATCTGCCTCTCAGATGCAATTTGGAGAGATCTGAATTAGGAAGTCCATACAGTGCTGTGAAGCCCTTCAAGGGTTTTCTATCTCAGGTCCAAGCGCAGTTTAACACTATTAGTTTGACAGAAAGACACACTAATATCACTCACATGTAGATTGTATACACAAAAGTGCTAAAACAGACAGTACTAGCCATGGTAGTCTGGACAACATCACACTCAAGGGATAGTGGTCAATGATTTGTACTGTTTTTAGACCAGGTACAAGTGGTGTTCCTCAGGGTTCTACTCTTGAGATTTAACTTGCTTAACATCTTATTAATGACCTGGAGGAGGAGACAAAATCCTTATCAATCTGACAATACTAATTTGGAGAATGCAGTCAATACATCTAACCACAGGGCTGCCATTTAGAGGAATCTAAAAATTAGGCTGGAGAACTAGGCCAACAGGCTGACATGAAATTCAGCAAGGACACACGTAAAGTCCTGCACCTAGAGTGGACTAACACCTGAATGAGTACAAAACTGTGACTGCCTCACTGGGTGGCAGCTCTGCTGAAAATGACCTGGGGCTCCTAAGCACAGCTGGCTAACAGGATACTGGGCTGTATTCACATGAAACTAATAGAAGACTGAGGAAAAGAATTCCCCTTTATTCAGCGCTTGTTAGACCACCACTGTAATACTGTGCCTAATTTTGGATCCCTACTTGCCCAGCCCCATATGAGACATTGATCAACTGTAGAGAGCTTAGCAAGAGGTTCCCTAGATGTCAAGAGCTCTTAGGAGCTCTTCTCCTAAGAAGAAATTCTGAGGTAGCTGGGCTTGCTCAGCCTGGGAAAAAAGAAGCGTTGAGAAGAATAAGTAGCAACCTTTCTCTATCGAAGAGGTGGCTAATGAGAAGACAGAGTCAGGCTCATTACTGAGGTGCACAGCAGGAAAATGAGTGACAACAACCAAAACCAGAAGTTAGGGGGAAGAGGATTTAACTAGATATAGAAAAAAATAATTAATTATGAGGCAAAAAAAACCTTGGGAATAGGTTGCAGAGATATGGTACAAAATTATAAGCAATATTATCTGATTTGTAATTGACCCTGTTTTGAGCATGAGGTTGAATAGATGACTTATCTTCCAATCAGAATAATTCTGCAGAGGAACTTTATGCCCAGAGACTATACATGCAATGCAACCTGTTCAGAGAAGCAAAAAAAATTTTAGCTGAAATGACTCCAAAGTTCCACACAGAAATATCATCTTACTTCTTTTTAAATGATTCCAAGAGTTCTTGAAGAGATGCTACAATTTCAGTAGGTTTCGGCCTCTTAAATGTCCAAATTTTAAAAATATATTCATAATGCAGACAGCTATTTCCATACTCTTTCAACATGTGGCCATACTTTATTTCAAATATATTTGCTCGAGTTTTTTGAACAAAATCCTTAGGAATTTCTTACATGCCTTTTCTTGTGCTCTACCATTTTCATTATGATGCTCTTCTACATATCTAAATGGCATGATTTTGCATAAATGGAGAGCAGCAGACGGTGAAACTGAATATATGAGTGTTTCCTTCTTTTTTTACCAACACAGACATGAGTAACCAGCTATAACTAGCATACATTTTACTGGAATGTAAAAAATTTTGAACAAATCCATGAACATGAGAAAAAGATTCAAATTCACAGAATCACAAAATATTCAGAGTTGGAAGGGACCCACAAGGATCACCAAGTCCAACTCAAGTGAATGGTGGATGCAGGGATTGAACCCATGACCTTACAATTCCTAGTACCATGCTCTAACCAACCAACCTACTCTCTCTGCCAAAAAAGCATGAAACTGATGAACCAGAAAATCTTTCCTCTTGTACTGTCAATTATTACGAAATTTGATTTCTTTGGGGTATGGTTTTGTTCCATACTGTCATAAAATCCTTTGTGGCTTTGCAATTACATCAGCCAATTCCCTCAGGACTCTGGGACACATCTTGTGAGATTCTACAGACTTATGTACATTCAGGTTCTTCAGGTGGTCATGGACCTGATCTTTACTTACAGTGGAGGGACTCTGCCTTTAGTTTGACCACCAGGTCCCTACTCAGCCATGCCAGTCTTTTGCCTTCCTTGCCCAGTTTCTTGCTCCAGGGGATTTCTAGCTCTTGTGCTCTATGGAAGACTTCCTTCAAGATCTGCCAGCACTGATCTGCTCCCCTGTCCCTGAGGTCAGTCGCCCTGGGGATCCTATTGACTTTCTTCTTGAAGAGCTGGAAGTTGGCTTTCCTAAAGTTCAAGGGCCTGACTGTACTGTATACCTGATCCATATCCCTCAGGACTACGAATTCCACCAATGCATGATCACTGCCCCTCAGGCTGCCTCCAACCTTCATGTCCCCGCTTAGTTCGCGTATGTTGGTGACCATCAGATCCAGGAACACATTCCCTCTGCTAGGGCTGTCTCTTACCTGGCTCAAGAAGTTATCTGGAACATGTTGCCTGGACAAGTTCTGTATTCTCCATCTTTAGAAGCATTTGAGGTCAAGTTGGATGGAGTTTTGGGCAACCTAATCTAGTGAAAGATAACCCTGCCTACAGGGATTGAAGTAGGAGACCTTTAAATATCCCTTCTGACTTGAACCATTTTATGATTCTAAGTAAGGAAAACATAAGGAAGAAAGGGGCCACTCACATGTAAGCCAGTGGCAGGCCTGGCAAAATGTTGTAGCTGATCTCCACAATCTGTCGAATTAAACTCTAGCACCAACTATTTTCTGTGTAAGTATGCTGTCTAATCTGTATGTGTACATGCATAATCTACTACAGAACATCAGGCTGAACTGAAGCCTCTGTCGGGTGAGACATTCCAGAAGGACTGCAGGTCTGGGGGACCCATAGTTCTCGTTGCCAGTAACTGTAAGACACTGAGACACAATTCTGGGTGGAATAATTGAGTGTAGAAAACCCATATGTTGTGGATGAGTCTGAATGCGAGAAATAACAAACTTTAGCCCTTATCAGCTGGCTGGGGGAAACACGATCAGGCTATCCACGCTGTTCGTGTTCATGTGCTTATGCTGGTGCTGATACAGAAACCATTTTCTCTCTGTGTTACCTGTGTGGTCAGCTAAGTGTGTGTAGCGCATGGTGCGTGCTTCTGCCTGTGCAGGATGCTTGCTTAGCCTCATCACTGGCTGGACCCTGGGAGACAGAACCACAGCAACATCTCATTTATGGCATCAGGACAGGAGCCTCCCTGAGTCCTACAATGCACCAAAATCAGCTATAGCAGACTAAAGAAAAAAATCTTGCCAGCAACATGAAGTTCATAGGATCCAGCATCCCTAACATAATTGCTAAGGTTATCCTATCAATAAAAGCATTATAAGTAACAATATCTGCGATGATGACTGGTTTAATCCAACAATCACTATATATGTAAAAAAGTGCTTTTCTAGTTTAAAAAATAGCTTCCAATTAAAAATATTTCGTTAGAGAACTTTCCCAAACTTACTCACATTTTTTCCCTGTACTGCGCCAAATAAACTCTCACCACAACATCACCACCACAGGCAATAAGAATTGATCAGGGGTAGGCTTATTGGATCTGACGTATGCTGACAAACATTTTGACTAGTTTTCTCTAGGACTTCAAACGCACTACGCCACTGAAATAATTTGCTTTTTGACCACAGGCAAAAGAACTACCTGTTACTAAAGTGAACAACCTGTTCTTCTACCTTTGAGATCCTAATAATCATTCAAATTGACAGCAGCAACCAAGGCCAAAATGTCCTAAGGAACCAATTTAGGAGAGCCACACCTTAATTAACTTTTTTTTAAAAAGCAGCTATTTTCATTTTACCTTCTGATATTATTATGCTCTTTCATTTAAAACAATAACTAAACACATTGACTTGAGTTTGGTATCTTCCTCTCATGAAAAGCCAGTTTAGTAAGTGTGTTTGACTACTTCTGTAGTCCACATCTACAGCTGATGCCCATGATCTTGTCATCCTCTCCTAAAGCACTTGCCAAATTTTAAATAGTTGCAGACAATCTAAACTCTACCTTCATCCCTACTTCTGGTACTTTCTTAGCTTCCCTCAGAAACTGAATGGAAAATATGAGAGGCAATGACTTAAATATATTTAGAGCATCTGTTTCTTAAAATCTTGAGTCATATAGGTCTCCATTAATCCTTGTTCCTCAAACTAACAAGCAAATCATGCTATAGCAGCAATAATTCCTTCCTTTTGTCAAATTGCTAATGATGGAAGAACTTGTAATATTTAAGTCCATGTTTATTCAAAACCTTGGACTTGTGTAGTCTCCTCCACAAAATCTACTTTTTAATTCCACAATAAAGTATCAGATAGGTAAGTGACAAGGAAATCTCCTTTCTCTTGCAGATTCATTTTCTACCTGGTCCATACTAGTCAGATCAGTAAGTTCAACTCATTTAATGTAATTTCATACTAAACATGCATTCAATTGATCAGTCATTACAATGAACTTGGTGAGACACTAGCACAGGTTGCCCAGAGAGGTAGTGGGTGTCTCTTTCCTGGAAACATTCAAGGTCAGGCCAGACAGAGCTCTGAGCAGCCTAATCCAGTTGAAGATGTCCCTGCTCATTGCAGAGGGGTTAAACTAAATGTCCTTTAAATCTCCCTTCGAACCAAAACCCTTCTATAATTCTTTTTCTTTTTTAAACTCTATGAAAGCTTGAGACTTTGATATTATAGTCAAAATAATAACCATAAAGAGTACTTATTAAGTGTTTCACATTACTCAAGGAAATATCAAAGCTCTTAAAGATTTTTCGTAAGTCTGAAGAACTTATTTAAACACTGGAAGTCAAAATGTTTGGTAATTTGTTTAAATTTTTTTTCTATATACTTCACTCTTACACAGATTTCACACTTCAACCGATTTGCAGATACTGGTAAAAGAACCTCTTCTACATTTAAGATGGTCCAGTGTCAGTTTTAAAATGTTTTCCTAATAAAACAGCCACTATAATGTGAACTTTATATACGAATTTTAATTGCATATAGTGTAATGAATGCCCAAGTTTCCAACCCAGTCTACAATACTGTAAAATCAATTGTTCACTGAATGACTGCACATATCCACTCAGCATGAATTACTGCATTATAAAGTACATGGATATTTTTCCCTTGTGTGCAACAGAATATAGTGTATCTAGTTAAAAACAGGAGAGATAGATCCATATTTTCTACTGCTTATTCAAATTTTGTGTACTAGATATGTCATTTTTCTAATTGCCTCAAGATGTTACACTGAAAAGTTCTCTCCATTTTTATGAGCTACTAGTTAGCTCATACTTGTTTTCTTCCTTTTATTTAAAGCCAAAGGATTGATTCCTGATCATTTCTTAGGAGAATGAGTCATTCACAATTTCTTCCCTACTTATTACATATAAAATTTACAGATGTGTACGTCCTGTAGTATACATTATTGTTACTTATAACTACTACAAACAATAGAAGTTAGGACTTTGATTCCCTCATTTAAAACAACAAAACCAACAAAGATCAGCATTTAAATTATGCTTATAAGGTTAATTCATGTAAGGACATGTTCACATGTTTTTAGTCTAGCAATCACTGACTTTAAGTCTAGATACTAGAATAAAGTTTAGCACATACTTAGGCATGTAAGTGCCTATAAACTCAGAACTGGAGTGCTATGGTGGTTGCATCATTTGCTCTATCAACTTCTGTTAGAGTAGAAATCAAGCACCACTATATCCAATAGTCAAGTGTTCAAAAGATTCTGAGTACATAAACGCTCAAGCAGTGTTATCAATGGAAAATCTTACTAAATAAATTTCTCATTCCTAAAAATCAGGAAATGATGAATTTCAGACACACCAAAAAATCTGACGTGCATTTGAAAAAAAGTGTCTTATGAACTATATGCAGCTTGGAAAAGCATTCAGGACAATATTCAAGTACTTACTCCACATGGATTGCTAGTTTCAATATTAACACAAAAAAACTATTGTTTTTATGCTCTTATATTTACAGTCAGTTAAGCTGCCATGCAACACCTTTTCTTTTTCCAAGGCATTAATATCATAGCATGTCAGAAGATTTTTTCTACAAGCAAGGGACAAAGAGCAGGAAAGGTAAAAATGGCCATGCTAGAAATCAAGTAACTGTAATTACATTGAAGAATAGAGATTTTTTTTCTAGATTAGAGAGTTTGAAAAGGTTAGTAACATGGGTTACAGTAATAATTATAAAATTAACTACTTTAATTACTAGCATAAAATTGATGTCTCAAAAAGCCTTACACTCTGTATCACCTACAAGGATGCGACAAAAACGGAACTAGCCTTTGAAATCTATTTCACTGAAATTTAACTCCACAAAGGTATGAATTCAGTGGTACCAGTTTAGCTATCAATATGCAAGGTAAGCAACACAGACATATTATAAAAAGAAGAAGCAATTTCATGAAACTTTTTCAGACTTTTAATTAAAATTGACTAATCCAGAGGAAGATATTACTTTAAAGAGAATGAGTCTCAAACCCATTAGTGCTTTATAAATCTCCCTGAATCTCTTCTCTCTTGTTCTGTTAAAGTGACATACAATGGCTACATAAGCCAACAGAGGTTTAGGAAAACTTGAAAAAACCCAATGTGTCTACTATTATCAAGATGGCATAAAAAGATGGTAATGCTTGGTTTTTATCTTGGGAATGGGTCTTAATTATCGCTCTGCATCTTTAGCATGTGTTTAATTTATTTATATTCACAAAATGACTATTGCAGAATGACAACACAAACACTACTCTCTTACCGTGAAATCAAAGCACTACCTTTTGTATAACAAGGAAAATTAAAGGAATTTCTAGCCAGAGTTTATCTTTTATTTTAAATCACTTTTTTAAAGAAAAGCTCTTGCTAAGGAGTTTATATTAATAAATAGCACACGCTAAACACCCCCAAATTTACCACCTAGTATACATTTAATTTGTTCTTGCTTTCCTCTAAGGAATGGCATTTATGCTGTATCAAATATATATTTACCCATTCCTTCTATGTATGGTTAAGTACACACAGACTCAGATGCAGCTTCAGTTCGACCGGGGAGCCACACAGGCATAACACATCTGCTAAAGGCCACTTATTTACAGTTGCCAGTATATCTGCACTTGGCAGAATTTGTCCCAGAACAGAAGGCAGAAAGAATAAGCAAACAAAGACAGTATTTTATATCTGAGTAATTGTCCTCAGTATCAGTGACGCCCTGTGCTCCAGAAGTTAAGTACACATGTGAAAAGACAAATTTAATTAATTAATTACGGAGTTTAGAATTTTGTGGCTTTCGAATTTCTCAAAGTTGTCTTTGCTGTTGTGTTTCCAGAAGCAGCACAATTCCATTACCTTCATTGTAAGATTCATTATTTTTTAACACTTCTCGAGAGAATATTTTTATTCATCTACTGACCAAATGAAATAGTTCCAGGTTTTAAATCTCTCTTCTCAAGAAAATCTCTCTCTCTGTATTCATCATTCTACCTGACTATATGGCAATAATAAATTTAATGAATTCATTTAGGAAGTCTTAGAGTAATTCAGCTTACTACTTCTTGATTCAGCTGTTACTAATGAATTTTTACATTCCATTAGCCTGCCTATTCACCTTGGCTGTTTTTCTGGAGTTCTTCAGCCTTCCATGCTACTTTCTTATTAAAATAATTTGATATTACATATAAAATTTTTCTCTTCTTCAATAGTATCATTCCTAAACAGCCCAAACATTATAATAAGATATTAATTTACATACTGAATTTCTATACTGAGAAAAAGATCTCTCAACCTTACCCATTCATTTATCTGATCTCTCCAGTCTAATCTTAGAATTACTATCCCAGTATATGAGGACCATCTGTACAAAATCAATAGCAATCAGGCAATTTTAATGGAGCCTGTCACATTTCCCTGGGAATACTTAAGGTGTCACTTGATCTTGAGAAAGTCTTACTGTAGCAACGAGTCTGGGTTTTTTCTTAAATAATGTAACAATTTAGATCTGCTCTGTCTCTTCTGAAACAATAAAATCTGCATTATTTTTCTTCATTTGAACTGTTCTCGTAATCTCCAAAATTTCATCGTTTTTTATTATTTGAAATGTTTGTAATCATACAATTTGTGCTGGCCCGCTAGCTGCATCTAGCGAAAGGCCAAATGCTGTTTTTCTGCTCCAACTATAACTGCAGTTATTAAAAGAACCTGTTTGGTCTTTTTTAACAAAGAAGGAAGTGGATATAGAATATCAAAAGAAGAAAAGTTTGTGAAAAAGAAAGAAGGAATTATGACAAAAGCCGTTCTGCAACAGTAACATGAAATTAGTGCTGTGATCATAAACTAAAGCCATCACTATGGTTCTATTTTTCTATTGTAACTACTGGGCACAGCAATGTACAATACAAAATAAGATACAGTATTGTCATACACCAGTGTCATGACTAGAGCAATAAATTTTAGAACTGTAAATTATTTATATATCTCTTTTATTATATAAAACAGCTGAATGAGAAAAAGCATCTGACGAAGGAAATAAATCCCATGTGAAATTCTTGTGAGAAAACAATCTACTTGTTTCCATGAAGTATTCTATTACTAAGCAGACTGACCAACTACAGAAGCAAAAGGTGACCCCAATTTACAGCTGTCACGTTTTGATTAAGCCAAAATATGCGAAGAAATCCTTTCTATGTGCTATTAAATGTCAACTGTCATAGATATTTTCTAGCTTAATTTCCTGCAAACTTTTCATGAATCACTTACTTTTATTACAGGATTATGTATGGCTAGATTAACCTAAATATAAATATTTTAATTCAATCACTAAAATGGATGCTGCCTTGGAGAAACAAAATAAAGATTTGGTTTTTTAATATAAATTTACTGGTAATTAATCACAGAATTTTTATTTGTAAACACATGTGGAGATCATCCTGCTCAAATTAACTTCATAGCTTGACCAGGCTTCTCTTGGTCTTCCCTAGAACAATTATAAAAAGTTTATTAATTTATTGTTTCACATACCTTCTTTGAATTCTTTACGTCCATTTTTAAATTTTTCAGACCACCTTGGACCATCAATCATGGCATTTTTCTGTATTGTATCAGCCTACAAATTGATTTTTAATATATATATTGCTCTGAAGGAAATAATTGCAGACACACTAAACTGTCAGTCACACTAACACATTTTGCTGCACATGGAAATGAAACCACTTTCTGTTTGAAAACACCAGAAAATTCAGAATTCAGCATACATTTTTCCAAAGTGTATTGCTAGTTGACAGTGTTTATAGAAAACAAAAAAGGATTTTCCTCCATGATGCTGAGAATATAATTAGAGAGCATTGGCTAACTTTAAAAAAGAGCAGAGGAAATATTTATTTATTTACTTATTTAGGTCATCAAGTGCTGAGAACTAAGTAACATGGGTATCTTTATAGTGAATCTCACAACACTACCTTTATCAATGATCTGGACAAGGGGATCAAATGCACCCTCAGTGAGTTTGCAGGTGACACCAAACTGGGTGGGAACGTCAACCTGCCGGAGGGTAGGAAGGTTCTACAGAGGGATCTGGACTGGCTGGATCGATGGGCCAAGGACATTATATGAGGTACAACAAGGAGAAGTGCCAGGTCCTGCACCTGGCTCACAAATAGCCCCAGGCAACACTACAGACTGGGGGCAGAGTGACTGGAAAGCAGCCCAATGGAAAATGATCTGGGAGTGCTGTTTGACAGCCAGCACAAAGCAGTAGCTGAATATGAGCCAGCTGGGCCCAGGTGGCCAAGAAAGCCAGTGGCCTCCTGGCCTGTATCAGCAATAGTGTGGCCAGCAGGACCAGGGCAGGGATTGTCCCTCTGTACTCGGCACTGGTGAGGCCACACCTCGAGTGATGTGTCCAGTTCTGCACCCCCCACTACAAGAAGGACATTGAGGTGCTGCAGCGCGTCCAGAGAAGGGCAGCAAAACCAGTGAAGGGTCTGGAACTCAAGTCCTATGAGGAGCAGCTGAGGGCTGTTTAGTGTGGAAAAAAGGAGGCTCAGAACAGACTTCACAGCTCTGAGAGCAGGTTGCAGCAATGTGGGTGTTGGTCTCTTCTCCCAAGCAACAAGTGATAGGACATGGGGAAGTGGTCTCAAGTAGCACCAGGAAAGGTTTAAATCGGCTATAAGGAAAAAATTTCTTTACTGAAAGGACTGTCAAGCATTGGACCCAGGGTAGTCGTTGAGTCAGCATCCCTGGAGGTATGCAAAAGACATGTGAATGTGGCACTTAGAGTCATGGCTTAGTGGTGGACTTGTCAGTGCTGGGTTAATGGCTGGACTCAGTGATCTGAAAGGTAATTTCCTACTTATATGACTGTATGATTCAACTATTCCAGGGAATGTTTTCTTTCTAGAACGGTATTTTAGCTAAATAGATTCAACAGTAGGTGTATTTTCAATACTAAATTAGGTAACCCTTTTCAGATAATAGAAATTAAAATACTAAAACCAACAGAATGTTTATTTGCTCCACTTTAGCTTCATGTGAAGACAAATCAATAAAACAAACAAGGAAAATTTCTGGGGGGAGGGTGCAGGGGAGCAAATAAAACATGCTAAATCTAAGGCATAACTTCCACATTTATGATAGCCTGGATCCAAAAGTGCTAGAAATAACTCTTAAGGGACAAGACTTTCTCAATCACAGTCAGTTCTCAGCTATCCATAAGAAAAAAAATAATCTGGATAATCCATGATCTAAACTGGATAATCTCTTCAAGTTCCCTACTTTATTCATTCCGGCTTCCTCACAAGGAAATCTAGGTATTAAAGAGGGCAGTGAACACAACCTGCAGAGACAACACTAAGATACGAGAGGGGTAGGTATTTTTGCCTTTTGACTCCATGCCTAATGAAAGCAGCCCATTTTCAGATCCAAGCAAAACTGTGAAGTACTACGGACAGGTTTTTTCAGCACTGCATGTAAAATAATATTGCCCTATAACTGAGTTGTTTCTGCATGGAATGAGCTTGATGATTCTCTTACAACAGTACTAATAGATTTTCAAAGTGACATTAAGTTACTGCCATAATCTAGTCTACATCCTACAAATCACACAACTTCAGTCCCTGAGCTCAAATCACTGTTGAACTATAGCATATAGTTCAAACAGTATAGTTTTATAAATTAAAAAAATAAAATACGGAGAACCTTTTCTTTCAATGTTATAATGCAGTGTCAAAAGGTCACAGTAAAATAGGTATTGCAGTTTTAGTTTAACTGATTAATATAAGTTGTGAAAAAAAATAATGCAACTTACCTTCAAACAATATCTGCCACTATCTGTCACTTGAAACTCTGCAAAACCTCTCATTTAGTAAGTTTTAAAAAATTAAGAGAACATGTCTTTTGAAAAACAAACTGGGATTTGTATCTAGGAGGGAGATTTAGAAAAAAGATTAACTAAAACTTAATTTAGATTTCAACTGTCTAAAAGTATTACCTCCTGATATAAAGAATTGATTTCTGTTTTGATTTGTATTTAAGACATCACCTAAGACACCATATAGAACATTTAAAGACATTTTTCTTCCTTTTTGATCTAGTGGTCAGGCTCATAGAAAACCTTTATTAGATAGCAGCTTTCTTGAAAGACTGACAAACAGAATCAAGGACATCCATTATCAACAGAAATATCCTTGCTTATTTCTGCCAGGCTTTTTTTATCTTTTTTCCTCACTCATTTTACTTTCAAATGTTCTTTTCATCCAAGACTTCATTAAATTTGGGAGAGTGAGGGGTGATAAAAATAAAAAAATAAGAAAAATAAGATAAAGACTTTAAGATAATAAAATTAAGAGATGTTTACCTTCCTACCCTTATAGTAAGAACTTTTTAATATATATCTAGAGAGCAAGTTAAAGGAACTGTTTCTGTGTAAAATGACTCTGTTTCAGGATTCTGTCAGACAAAATGCTTTCTTCTCTTCCTTTTTCCTATACCTAAACTGTTGGTCTTCCTCTTCAGCATTCTACATTCATTTAGCTCTAAGTCTAAATTCCCTACGGGTCCATTAAGTATGTTGCTAGGCAAACAGTCCAGTAGCAACTGTGAAACAGGAGGTTTGGATGGGAGCCAGTTTTATAGGTCACTACACTGTAAACCTTCACATCATTAGAGTAGAAACTAGTCTTGCAAACTGCAGCCATTACTACTGATATTCTTTCATTTCTCTGAGAAGACACTCATTCATACTACACTTTTTCAATAATGGGTATTTCTAAATCAAAGGCATCAATAAGGATAGTATTTTTCCATCTACTAGAAGGGTAAATTCTCTATTTATTGAATGTTTTAATGCTATCCATCATGTTTTTAGAAATAATAGGCATGTTAGAGATGTACAATTACCATGGGAGAAACTTTTATCTTACAAACTCAAGAGCACATAGAAAAGAGGACTTAAGTAAGCAGTATTTTCTTTTCTCTTCTCCTTTCCTTTCCTCTCTTCTCCTTTCCTTTCCTCTCCTTTCCT
>VXAD01009529.1:409070-465340 GCA_013399195.1 Dicrurus megarhynchus
TTTCCTTTCCTTTCCTTTCCTTTCCTTTCCTTTCCTTTCCTTTCCTTTCCTTTCCTTTCCTTTCCTTTCCTTTCCTTTCCTTTCCTTTCCTTTCCTTTCTTGTAACAACAATAAGACAAAGTAGACTGTTCTGTACACAAAGTTACCCAGCCATCATATTATCTGATTCGGGAAGGGTCCTTCTGTTTGAAATATTTTATCTTTGCTGTAATGTAGCATTATCTTGAAAATGAGCATGTAAGCCCTCCAGTGTGATCTTTACATTAATTCAACCACAGAACTCTAGCTGAGAACAGCAAACTGCAGAGTCCTGCTGATGTGACCACACAGCATTACCCTGTGGAAGACCTGCTGCTCCAGTTAATCAGTTCAGAAATAAATGGAAGTGAAGGTCCCCTGCCTATGGTGGGGCAGTTGGAACTTGATGATCTCTAAAGTCCCTTCCAACCCAAACCATTCTGTGACTCTATGATTCCATGAAATAAATATGATCCCAGAAACAAGAACATTTCCATATCATTGTTTTTTCAGGCTGAAAACACAGCAATGACATCAGCACACAAACTTTCAAAATCAATGAAGATCCACAAGAAAAGTGCATAGCTTGGGCATGTACATGTTTGGGTTTCTTTAGTTAGTAGTTTGACATTGGAGCACTTCTGAGCTGAAGAAAGTGAAGCAGAGCAAAATAAAAACATTTCCTCTGTGAATTTTATATACACAGGGATTGTTTTAAAGTATATATTATTGAAATGAATAATAATGATAAAAAGTCATTGACAAAGCAAAACACTCCTGATATCACTACTTCTGGAGTTTCAGTATCCTTACTTGTTCTTTATCAGTAACATTTTAACTTTTATAGTAATAGAACTACACCAATAATCCCCAACCTTTATGCTTTTATATATGAGAAAATGAAAAATGGATTTAGGTATAAGAAATGGAAATGCATAAGCTGAAAGATCACCACTGTCAAAAGGTACAGACATCTAAGCAGCGACAGTAATGCCAGAGATTTCTCATCACTATCAGGTGAAAGGAAAATAGTGACATTTTTCCAATTAAGCCCTAGATAATCTTCTGTACTCCCTAATTTAATGGTCCATGTATTTTTTTCAGTCTTAACACGATTCTCCATATATATTTACTTCTCCAGAAGTGCAAAAAGTTTGAAGCAAAGAAATTGATTTTTATAACATTACTATAATCTTGAAAGAAGATTAAGAATTTGTCTACTTATCCTGTCAACTCCTGAGCAAAAATATCAACAGAGAAAGCTATCAGCATTATTTAAAATCTCTAATGTTTATCTGTTTTGACTTGAACAGGTCAGATGGTAACTTATGCTTCTAGTTTTAAAATTTCTGTGTGTCATTTGGGCTGTTTTGGAAACAAGATCAGCAGAAGTAACTCATGACCTCTCTCTGATTCTACTCAAGCAAATTCTTAAACCCATCTGATCTATGTACATAAACAAAGACGCCAGAAGGGCTCATTAAAGAATCCCCCTTTTACAAAACCCTGAGTGCTTAAAAAAAGCCTGCTGGGACTAACAACCTGTTTTTCAACTGCTTTTTAAAATTTGGCATTACAATTTGTGTTCAAAAGACAAAGATTAGGTACCAGATACTGCTAAATCCTGTGTTGATATATGCCTCAGAACTACTAGCAAGTTGCTAAACTGAACGGCAAAAACGGGTACCTCACATTTGCTAGTTCTATGGGAATTTTGTTAAGAAATTTGATTTACATGTTGTGATAAAAAAGCAAGATGCCATTTGTCTCTAAATGTACACTTAACAAATACAACCATCAGACTGTTAATGGTGCACTGCCTTTTTTTTTGTAGACAAATGTCTGGGCCCCGAGGACACACAATGGTCTTAAAATCCCTACTTGCCTTCCTGACGTTTCCCCTTACCCTCTCCCAGCCTCATTTTACTGCAGTCACTGCCCCAGCCATGCTGAGGACAGATGCCCCAAGCCCTCTCAAAGCATGGACACTCCTACTGTAGCCTGTCTCCAGTCTCTGGTCCCATCAGCTTTTGCTGCTGACAGGACTCTGGCCCTGGCTCATCACTTGTCATGTTGGTGCTGTCGATAGACCATGATACCCGATCTTGGCTCTGCCCTCATGTTTGCACCTCTCAGAGAGGGCACGGGGTGCTCTTACATTGTCCCCCTCAAAAACCTGCTCTGTTCTTGCTTCTCCCTGACAGCAGACACAGGAACGTGCTTATGCTAATTCATTGTCTTGCAGGAATGATGAAAGCTTTGCTCTTAAGCCTGGACATGGAGGAGGTCATCCCTAAACACAGTGAAAGCTGAGAAAGTTCATATGCAAACAGCAAACAGATGCCTGTCTTGAACTGAACCAGATGCTACTTTCCTATTCATGCATTTAGGCACAGAAATATCTTCTTAAACCTGGCCATCAGTGTTTTGCTAATTCATACTTTTTAACTGACTAAATAATATAATAATAAAAACAATCTACTTGGCTGTTTCCTTGACAATTTTTTTAAGTTTACAGAGATACTTTCTTGTTTCATTAATATTCTTGCCTCTACTCTTGCAGAATTAAGAAAACCAGACAAACAAAAACAAAACAAAAATTCATAAACATGAATTCATTAACAGAAGTTTGAAGTTGTAGTGAGGCAGTCCATTTCATCAGAACTTGAAGAAGCTGAGAAATCTATGAACTATGCCCTCGCTGAAAATAATAGCAATGACTAAGGAATTAACTCCTTTCTGCAGATACACAGTCTACTTTTTTGGTACACATTTAATACAGATAAATGAAACCTGTAACATTAATTTTTTGCAAGTAATTTTCTTCTGACAGTGGATCAAAAAGATGACTAAAATAGTTCTAAATGTGCTCAGTTGCTGAGATAACATAGTCATGTTAGCACAGACACTGCATAATGTACTTCAGACCACTAGCTGTAACATAGTGGTATATTTAGAAATTATTTTTGATAGCTATATGAACCTGAAGAAACTCAGTTGCCTCAAAGAGGCAATACCATTTCAGAACCCAAGAAGACAGGAAGGAATATGATTTGGACTCGTATAAAAAAAACCCAATATTTTTTCTAGACAAAATTATAAAAAGTAAAATATCCTTTAATAAAGCATAATAGATGAGAATCTTTGCATGTTGCAAGAGTAAATGGAGTCCACTGCTACTGTGTAGGGTATGCTGCCTAAATCAATAGAATTTAGAGGAAAAACAGCTTTCTAACAAACACACTCACCTAATCAATATCAGAAGTAACTGAATTACCATGCAGATGAGATTTTTAAAATGGTCTTTATGAAAGTTTAAAATCATTATACACTTTAAATCAAACCACAATGTGTTATTAAAAAAAAAACAAACCTGAACAAACTGAAGACTGAAAAGACTGAAAATGCATTCAAACAAAAACAACACAGTCAAAATATTTGAACGAAATACAAGTTTCATGCAACAGAATTACATCAATGGCCTTATCTCTTTAAAAAACTCCATAAAGACGCCACCAAAAAAATTAATGGAAGTTTAAAGACAAGGAATCTATATTACACGCTCTTTTGTTGGAAAATATGTACGCTAACACTGTGCTTTATGTTCTAAAGAATATAACAGCCTTTCTTCCTTAATTGCATTTTTTGACATTTCCTCCATCAATCACAATCAAATCAAGAAAAAACACTGATTTGATTACTGCGTCTGCCCAACAAAATAGCAAACTTCACTATATACACACTACTCACTACTGATTGAACAATTAAATTTTATCTTGCTCCCCTTCATAAAAGGCCAAATTAAAATCTTAATCTCACAAATGTTGACCATGTATCCATGAGGGGATAAACCCATCCCAGAGTGTTTTTACTTATAGATGCAGCTCTAAAAAACAGAGAGATTAAGCCGAGTTAAAAGCTGGAGACTTGCAACCATGTTTTATAAGCGTAAATGAGATTTTTTTAAAATTATGTATGCTACAAGATAATATAAAGATGGCATATCAGATGGAAGTTATTTTTAATCGGTGGTTGTTTTCATTTCGGGGCATATTTGGTGTTTTAGTTTTTAGAAGACAATTTTTTTATCAATTTCCATACTTAGTAAAATGAAAACATAGCAAACATATTTATTCCCAAAGCCTTGAGGTCATCCTGACTTTGCCAGCTGCAAGAGAAACTCACTCCAGGCAAAAAGCTGAAGTGCTTTTAAATGTAAAATGTGCTCGCTCTCACATGAGCAAGCAGCCTGCAGGTAAAAAATGCCTGCCACAGATTCAAAAGATAATGGTGGGATTTCAAGCTCTCTTTACAGAATATTTGTAACTAAATTTGTTGATCACAGGACCACTGAATATCATAACAAACAGTATTATAATATGCAATAGGCACAGATGTGAGATCTGACAACGGGATGCCATTTTCTTGCTCACATCTTTTTAATTAAAAAATGTAACCTTTTCCTCTCATAGCTGAGTCTATGTTGGGAAATTTATATTTAGTGAAAATGCAGAAAAAAAGAGGTGGGGGAATGACAGAATAATGCTACCACATAGCTTAAAAAATGCTTTTGGCCTGAAAGCATTAGGCTATTTTGCAAGAGTCACCACCCTAACCGAGCACTGCAGGCTTGGACTGAGTGGTTCTGAATCTGAAAGCTGTTACCATGTAGATTTCAGCCTACATAAAAGTAAACTGAGTGGCACCATCACTGAGGAGACTGTGTAGATAAAAGCCTAAAAAGCTTCTAACTTAATTGAGAATATCTAAAAAGCATCTAATCTTTCTAGAAAACAAATGGAGGCAGACGGGTAGCAGAGAGAATGTACAGCCATTAAACACTGACAGACACTCCGGGGTTTCTATGCTCAAGACCTCAACATCACATGATACTTCATTTCCAGTTCTGCATCACTGAAAGACTTCAGTCTATAAAGATGTAAGTAAAACTTCTATGTCATCAAAAGCCCTTTGAACTTGTCACTGTAGCACAGACATTTTTAATATACACATCCATTACGTTTCACAGATTTTGCCTATCTGAAGGGCTTGGGTTTTTATCCCGAGCTCCAGCAAGAAGGTACTCCAAGGTTTTCTCAGGCACTCACTATTCTTATCCAAACTTAAGACTTCTTCATTTTTTAAGTTGTATTTTTAACATCTATACAGTTAGTTGAAGAAAACAAGAGCCTTTGGTATTTATGGCATCATAATATTTTTGTTCACCAATACTGAGAGAGACACCAGGAACCAGTAGATATGGCTGCAAACCAGATTGTTCCAAGAATCAATTCATTTCATAAGTCCTGTTAAACGCAATTGCTAGAACTATTTCACCCATGGTTTATTGCCTTTTTTTTATTTAGCAGATAAGGAAGAAATCTATAAACCCTAACCACTGACTGAAAACTTACTGAGTAATTAATGACTACTAAATCCAAAAATTGATATAGTTTCTTTAGAACTATCTGGATAAAGAATGAAAACACACATTCAAAAAACAGGTAGTCCACAAGTAAACTGCTAAAAATAGTTATTAAAATTTTTAATTTAATTAACACTTTGGAATATATGCCTTTATTTCTGGATACCAAATATTCTCCCACTCATTGGTCACACCTAATGCTGGGAAACATCAGTAAGTAATGACTCTCCCAGGTAGAAACAAGCTACATGGGTGAGTGTGTGGTTCACTACACTAAATTCAGGGTTAGTTACATATGACTGGAGCACGAATTCCAAAGAAGATGAAATGTCTCTCACTATTGATGAGGAGGATAGCATGCAATTTTATTCAGGGTCCTCTCTATGCACTTTTGCTATTCAAGCAGTGTATTTAATCCTTGCATGGTTCAAGAAGTCCAAGACACACAGCTGGAAACTAAGCAGCTAGACAGAAACAGTAAAATATCAAAGGTACACTCAGGTTAGATCACAGTCTTCTATAGAAGATCTTTACAATGTATAAAAAAAAAAATCTCTACTAGGTCAACATCTTTCACTGACTTCAGGGGGACAGCATTTCATCCTGAAAAATTAATATTAGAGGAATATACAGTTCCCTGGTTAGGTAGCCCAAGTTCTATACAGAGATCAATTCCCCTTTGGCTACCACTCCCTGTTACACATGCCTCCTAGCCAAGCTATCAGTAAAAATGTCTGAAACACTTTATTTACTCTGCCAAAACTACCAAAACTGTATCTCTTTTCCCAAACCTGGCCAATTCTTCACACACTCCAACCTCACTCTTCCAAGCTCTAAGAGGCATCATCTTCCCAAAAGAGCCAATCCACACCACACCAAATAAATTTAAATCTGTATTTTAAAAGCTGATCTCACCCAAACCTCAGATCATTTTTAAAAACAAAATATTAAACACACTGAGTATTTCCTCATTAGAGACCACAAAATTTATTCTGATCTAAGTGTGGAAGAAGTAAAATAGGAATATGTTTACTAAGAGTGAAATTTGTCTAACTTAAGGTACCAGTAAATTATCCATGTAGCCATGAACAACATTGTCCTGGCAAACTTAAAATTTAAGGGGTTTAATTCATTCCAAATAAGGATCCCCAGTTGCTAGGTTGTCAATAAATCCCAAAGGAATCAGAGTGGGGTTGTGTATTTTCCCAGAGTTATTTTTAGCTATCTATCATCAAAGAAGGCAATTACTTGGACTGTCAAGCTAGTAAAGGCAACAAAACATGGAGGAGGAGAGCAGGGAAACATCACCCTCCCTAACAAGAGCACAGTGCTGTGTAATGAAATGGATTGGCACATTTTGGGGCACAGGCTTTTGTAGTTGTTTTCCTCTAGTCTACCCAATAGACCACAGAGAGAGATGCTGAGCAGTCAGTGAGTTGCCTGATGATCAGGGACAGCATGAAGCACCTCTTATGTCCTTTTCTTAACAATGTCCCTACATTGTCCAAAGGCTTGGGGTACAAACATCTGACATTTGCAGAGGCTGGGATACTGGCAAGCACAGCTGGCTTGTTGCTGGGGCAGTGAGTTCACATAAAAGAGGCCATCATGCCAGTGGGTAGGGGAGGGAGGACAGGGAACAGCAGATGTTCTGCTTCAGCAAAATTTTACAATTCATTAGATGAATGCAAAAAAAAGCACATTATCTTTGTTCTCAAGGGGGCAAAATTCAATTCTTCCAACACTGCTGAGTAGCTCTAAGATGTGGCACACCTAAACTAATGAAGTAAAGAAAACTGTTGAATTTTTTAAAAACCACATTATCTACACTTGGCTACTGATACTTTGTATCACCGCATAATTACAGACCTATAAAATCTCCATTAAATTCACACCAGTAAACATTTCTTTGAACTGAGTGAAATAAAGCTTTTTGAAGTATGCTATTTTCAGCATTTATCATAAATATTAGAAATATACTCAGTAAATTAGATTACAAAAGAGTAGTAATTCCACAAGAATCAAAGTAAGAGGGTATTTAATTGCCTCAGACCAATAAAGGAAAAAATGGTGGCAGAATCAATTAAAAATATATTAAACAAATGTATTTTAGGTGGCAGCAACCCAAGTTCATTTCAGTGTATATTGCCTTGGGCTTTATAAACTTGCTAGTTTTACATCGGATATAGTGGGATAAAAAGAGATAAACTACAGTCATTGCCCTATGGAAATCAATATAGGCTAGAAAATAAAACCAGCAAAAACTAAAAAACCCATAAAATATATGATACACTTTTTAGAAGGGATAGAATTTTTCTTTAGAATTGCTTTACACCTTTTCTCTCACCAGAAAACACTGACTTTAAGAAAGTCTTCTCTAAACGAGAAGCACGAAAATGCCTGTTTCCTAAAGGAATGAATATTTAAAATGTTCCTGGGAGGTCCTGATCAATGACAGGGATCATTTGCAAGTGTCACATCTTTCACAGTCTCTTCTGCTTTAGAGACCAGAGAACCTTATCTTTTAATTGCTCTATGCTGTAAAAAGGCCTTATGACAAGCACAATGATCCATTCAGAGTGCTACTAGCTGTAAAATAGTAAGAACAAAGAGGAGCAGAGGACCTAGGAAACCGGTCTGAGTTGGGGTTCTTTTTTCCTTTCTTCCTCTTTTTTTTTTTTTTTTTTTTTTTTTTTTTTTTTTTTTTTTTTTTGTGATTGGGGCACAAAACCTTTGGTTTTGCACTTTTCTTGAACAGACGCAGACAGATGTTTTTATTTCCCAGAGGATGTTAAGTCCATAGACTCATCTTAATTGTACCACAGTCACAAGTTATAGAATTTAAAAACTCCGGCACATCTTTCTCTGATATGCTCTCTCCCTTAAAATATTCAAGACATACAAGATGGAACATTAAGAGTTACTGCAAAGGGAATACCTGGAATCAAAAGGCTCCTCACATACATTTTCATGGTATCAACAACAGATGGCAACATCTAGTTTCCAAAATCTCATTTATATGAAATTTGAGGAGTTATTTTAGTGGTTTGGTTTTTTTTAAGCCAAATAACATGACATTTAAAAATTGGAGCCAAAATCATAGGTAAAGGTATTATTTGTAAATGTATGAAGATACATGATTATTTACATAAGCACACATGCATTCAATCAGTAAAGGTCCTGTTACTTTATCCAGTAACAATATATATGCAAAACCATGATACTGAACACTGAATACACAACCTTCACAAGGAAATATTTACAATTTGGTTATGCTGTTTTATTAAATGCATGGAGGGAAAAACAATCAGTTAAACAACTGGTATATTTCACAAGCTGTAAAAGAGGACACATTTGAGAGAGACACAAGTATTCCTGAACTATTCATGCAAATATTAGAATTCAAAACAGAAAATTCCAACATGAAAACTAAATAAGAAAGATTTAAGCCAGAGTCAACACAAGACTTTCCAGTTTTCTTGAGAGGGAATATGACCATCTCCAAGGACACAGCAGTCTGCATCCTTCTGCCCCTTCTCTTCTCTCACAAAAAAATAAAGAAACTCCTACTCAAAAATTCCCAATATATTCTAGTAATAAATCTTTTTAAAAGATAAGGTTATATCTGAAGTCAGTGTATGCTATGCTGCAGAGGTTTTCAGCAACCTGTGTCCAGAGCTGTGGCTGATGCAGCGGCATGCCAGCCACAGGCTCAGCTGTCAGGTCCAACTCCCTGGTTCACAAACAGATGCACCGTGTGCCGATCACAGAAGACTGATGTCTTCAGGCTAATGTGTGCCCAAACATTGCTGTACCACTGTGCTGGCTATTTCACAGGGCAGCAACAGTATCACTTCTAGCACAGCAAAACCATTTAGCTCTTCCAGCTAAACATCAAGGAATGCAATTGCAAGACAGAAAGCGGTAGATACTCTATCATAGATAACAATCCAAAGCACTATGGTACGTAATGAAGAAAATGGTCTCCTTGCCACTTACTACATACCTTGAACCACCGAATTGCAGTGTATATCCCGTTTCTTACTGATAGAAGAAGGAAGTAAGCCTGTTTTTTAGTGTAAAACTATTCTTCCTTCCTGTTCTACAAAGGAATAATTTTAAATTAAATTAAAATAGTTTACACTTACAAAATTTCCTTCAAATATCAACCATAAGTAGTAGCATTAGATTTGGTTTAATAACTTCATAAGAACATGTATAAAACATGCTATAACTTAAAAAACAACTCTGTGATAAAATACATACATCCATTGTACATATATAATTCGGTTTCCCAAGTGCGAATATTGCAACAAGATGTTTTATCACTGATTGCTGCTCTAATAATATAGCAAATGCTAGCTTGGAAATTAAATATTCACAAGAACACAATTAAAATTAAATCCTCACTCCCAAAATAAATCATAAAAACACACCCCTGTGATAAATAAAAGAAAATAGTATTCCTGCTGCCTTTGTCCAGTTCTTTTTTTTTCCCATATGGTATCTTATTTGTCATATGGAGGTTGCAAAAATACCCTTTTAGAGAATAAATTAGAAAAATGAAGCATAAACAATAAAGCCTGCTCAGCAGTCATGTTTTCCAGTGCTCTGTAGGATAGCTGCAGGAATTTTCCATGCTGTGAGTGTTAATGAGACCCTCCATAGGCACCATTAATACATAAAAGCAATCACCTATAATTCACCTTTTCAAATCACACTTTTTGAATTCAGTAACTAGAGCAAAACAGGTAGAATCATGCAAATACTATCCCCATTTGCTGATATACAACCACTAGCCAAAAGGGGGTTGACAACAGAAAAGTTATCACCAGACATAAATGCTTCGATAATCACACACAGAGTCCAGAAGTACTTGGAGAACACGTACAGTTTTGAAGACTAAAAACTGTCCCTAAACATATGGTTTTCCTGATAGAAGAAAACATACTTACAGGAATTACTAATTAGCTAAAACTAGCTGGATTCAAGATACTTAGGCACTTAGAACAGAATGGGTATCTGACCAAACTCTGTAATGAATGCAATCTGGCATGAAGGAAACACACAAATTTTATACAGTTTATTTCCAAGTTGTGGTTTATCTTTTTTAACATTTATTTAAATTAAATTGTGGAAAAATTCAAATTTTCAACATGGATACCAATAAAGTTCTGCTTAACAGTTGCTAGCATGAGGCAATTGTCACTAACCAGCATCTCACACAAGTAAGTTTCCAAACCAGGCACTGGACTTCAGCCAAGGACAGCTCCACCAAACAGTGAAGGACTTTTAAGCTTTTGGTAGGAAGTCCCGCATCTCTATTCCATTTCTGAATGGCCAACCCCTGGGCAAAGACATGAGTGGGGTCTGTGAACCCCTAATACTTGATAAATTTTAAAGTGAAAGAATATTAGTTCATTCTGCCAAAAATGCACAGCTTGCAAAAATGCACTAGTTTCTCTATTTAGTGACAGAAACACGAACCAATAGCACACCTGATAGATGTCTTGCCCATTGATCCTGGTTCAAAGTAATTTCTCTGTTCAAGGTACTGGGAAGTTGCTACACAATTTAAACAAATACCCAGAAATCAGATTAATTTTTTTAAACAAGACCCACCTCTTCCACAAAATGAACACTGATTTTTGGTACAAGCTTGATGTAGGTCATCCTGATGATGCAGAGATCCACTCGCAGCCCATGGGGATCCACGGGGGATGCAGAGATCCACCTGCAGCCCATGGGGATCCACAGGGGATGCAGAGATCCACCCGCAGCCCGTGGGGATCCACAGAGGATGCAGAGATCCACCCGCAGCCCATGGGGATCCATGGGGGATGCAGAGATCCACCCGCAGCCCGCGGGGGAGGTGCCCGTGCCGGAGCGGGTGGATGCCTGGAGGGGGCTGTGTTCCAGTGGGAGACCCGGTGGAGAGACAGGGCCCTGCTTCCAGGCTGGAGCAGCCTGTCCTTGGAGGACTGCACCCCGTGGAATGAGAGCAATGGTGCAGCAGTTTTGGGAAGACTGTGTGCCCGTGGGAGGAGCTCACGCTGCAGCAGGTTTGGCAGGACTGCTGCTCGTGAGGGCGGACGCACACTGGGGAAGCTCATGGAGAACTGTGCCCCATGGGAAAGACCCACGGCCTCACAGGGGAAGCAGCGGAAGGAAATCTCGGTGATGAAGTGACCACAGACTCCCATGCCCTGTCTCCCTGTGTTGTCGGTGGGAAGGAGGGAGGGGCTGGGGGGGGAAGGTGTTCTAAGGGCTTATTTTATTTCTCATTATCCTCCTCTGATTCTGTTAGACATAAGTTCACTTTGTAACTTTAAGTTAAGCCTGTTTTGCCCTGGAAGTGTTTTCTCCCGGTCCTTATCTCAACTAAAGAAGACTTACTTAATTTTTTTTCCCTCTCTCCTCTGCCCAGCTGTGCCAGGGGAGGGTGAGCAAGCAACTCTCATGGGTGCCTGGCATCAGGCCACTGTCAACCCATGACAGTTCTTAATTGTCTACTTTGTCTCTTCAAGAAGAGTGAGTCAGATAAAATTATATGGAGCTAGGAGAAGAGTGTGCCATCATAGTGGCCAAGTGAGCATTAAGGGACAGAAGGTCCCAAGGCAGACAGGTATGGCAGAGCAGAGCATGCCAAAGGAGGGCACATGCAACAAGGCATCAGAGAAGAAAGAAAATTAGTAAGGATCAGAGGCATTGATTCAAAATTTTCTTAATCCCAGAAAATCAAGTAGTAGTTGAAACCAACCATGAATGAAGGACCTACTTTCAAGGACTCACTGTGAATGGAAAGAGTAATATTGAAACCTTGTTTACGCTGTTTTGCCTAAGCTAGCTATGTGGTGTATTTAGGGGTTTTTTTTCTCTACCAGTAACTACCCACTATAGGCTGGATTTACGACTTTAAAAACTTTTTGGTCTTTTTCAGGAGCACCTTATGAAGAGATGGTCAAGGCAGATTCTCTTCAAAGCTCTTGCCTTCTCAGGGAAGCACGAGAGCTCACTAGAATTCTGCATCAAGCTTCATTTTATTAATATTTCAATATTATATTTTTATACCTTTTGTAGATTTACAATTTCTAGATTTACACCATTTACAGAGATGTTTTATACAAGGATTTAGAAAAATATATAAAGATAATTTTTTAGGTCTGTAAAAGTTCTGACAAATCTTCTTTAGGTAGATGAGAAAAGACTTTTTAAATTTATTTGACACCTAGTATTTGTGCCAGCTACTTACCAGGGAGCATGATTTTCAGTTTATATTAAATTTTCTCTTTGTGTAGAATTTGCCCAGTAGAGATTATGTCTGTATCTGATTTACTGGATCAATGCTGAATGACAAGAAAAGATAACATATATTCATCCAAATTTCTATTATATTTAAATGAAGTATTATAAAAAAGTTATTGCTATGAGTAAGATTATGATTATTCTTCCCAGACAAGACAGCATTCAGACGGAGAAGACATAATACTAATGCCACTTGAAAGCTAGACAGACAAGCAAGAGTAACCTACATGTACCACTCAAAAATACACAGCAAACAGACAGCATCTCAAAATGACAAATGCATATAAAGTATACATATCTGGTGTTCACTGAATACCTAGAGCAAAGTATGAGTACGGGTCAACTTTTTAGCTCTAAAGGCAGAGTTTACTCCAGGAATCTTCAAAGTGAACCTGAATCTACAAGGGCATAATCTGGGAAAATAGGTTAAGAACAGGCAGTATTACTATATTTAGGCACAAAGGAAATCTAAGAATATGCACACATGTGAATCCCAACAGAGAGAGACCAATGTCAAAAAATAAAATAAAGAGATTGAACACACAGAGAGAATAAATGTTTTTGTCAGTATGTGAAATAACTGAGAACTAGAATGATCAAAAAAGCCCCCAAAAATACTTCTGTAACAGAATAAACTACTCCATAAGTTAGAAGGACAAATAATCTTTTTTTTCCATCATTTTCATTAATGGTAGAAAGTGCTTAAAAAACAAACAATTTACCTATCACACTGAAGTTTTGTGAACTGTGTTTATTCTTCACAAAATGCTCAAAAATGAAAAACAGCTGTCTAGACACTTACATTGTTATTAAAATGCTTATAACAGACTGAAAAAACACAATAGTTTTGAAGGCTCTCTGGCCAGAAGACTAGACCTTCTAGTTTTGTGGTCAGCCTCATGCATCTATCTGTAGATTTTTGTTCTAGTCCTGTTTTGTTTTCATCCCTCTTCTCCTTGTATTTCCCTAACAGTTCTTTAATTTGGTCAATTTGGTGCCCAGCTCTAAAAGAGTAAGTTACCACATAATTACGTATTTTTTCCTATCTGTCCACCAGTCTCCTGTCCAATTTGTAAGGAAAAAAAATCTCTGTCTTACCAATTCCATTGTAGTTTAGTTTAAGAAAATAATGATTGTTCACCTGAACTAGTATCCTATCTGACAACAGCCAAAAATGTTTAGTGAAAAGTGTAACATGTAGCTGTGTATTCAAACTACCCCTAGAAAATTTTTGTAGCTTTGGGCAATTTTCAGTCTGAAGAAACCTAAGCCAAAAGTGACGTATCAATAGATAGATGGATAGACTGACAGCTTTTGATTCACAAAGTAAAAAAGGAATCAACTCTTACATGCTTTCATTGCCTACCTTCATAGATCTACCTGTCTGAAAATTTTCTTTTAATCTGTTGGACAATTTCCACCTAATTTAGCAGAGGAGTATGAAATGTCAATGTATTAAGTTTCACAGTGTTAAGCTTTTTCACATGTAAGGAAAATCAGCAGCAGGGGAGACACTGAAATTTAATACCCTCATGGGAGAAGATTATAGAATAACTAGAATCATTCTATGTTCCACAGGGATTTTCCTGGGGCCAGCGGAGCCATGTCATAGTTCCTCCCCTTTGGGCTGGAAATCACATCATGGTGGTGGTGGTTACTATACAATGTGTTAGATGGAAACTGTAAGTATTATAGCAGTTACAAAGCAGTGGCAACCAGGGAAAGACATGGAGTTACTGCTGTGGGAGATGGCAGAGAAAAGAATTTAGAATACTGCCAAGGAGAAGGATAAGGTGGGAAAACGGGGAGGAAGCTGAGATGTCTAGAGGGGTATATCATGACTTTGCCGGAAACCTGGCTTCTAGCTCTGTGTGGCACCTGAGTGCAAAATACCCCAAAGATCATCCATTTAGTCCAAAGCGGAAAACGTAGAAGACATCAGTGTTGAAAGGAGAAGGACAGGACAGCAAAACACAATGTAGCGATGGCAAAATGGAGAAGACAAGAAGTCTATACAGTAAGACAGTTTGAGAGACACATTTCTCTACTTGAACTAAAAGTACACAAATTTAAGTAGATGTAAAAGTATTTAAAAGGCAAATTCCTCAAGTTTTAGCGCTACTTCCTGACAATTTTCAGAATAACCAAAGAAACCTCAAAAGCCTTAAATGCTAGCTAAACTAACAATTTTTACCCATATTACATTGTTCAACAGTTTCCTGTCTTCCCCAGCATAAAACACAACTGTAGCCCTAACCGGCTCCTCTGCCCACTCCTGGAAACTCTGTGGGGCTCCTACATACTGCCAGACCATGCCGGAACATATTTATTGCCAGCTTTCTCAGCTACAGAGAACCGGGGAAACCCAAGGTTGAAGTAGAAGCAAGAAATGCTGTTCACTCCAAAAACTAGAATTTGGATACAAACTCCTTGATGGGCATTGCCTGTCAAAGGCATGAAAGGCTTGCAGCTGAAAAAAGAGAGAGCACAGACTCTGCTTTGACAAACAAAAAGCTGTGCATGTCACAGCGCTTTTTCTAGAGCATTCATAAAAACAGGCTTAGAAATGGACAATCAATTACTTGAAAAAGCAGCTTGGAGGAAAGGATATTCATCCTGTCTCTCAAGACATGGAGAATCAAACTTTGCTATCATTAGCATAGGTGGTCTTGTCCCTTAGATGTGGACAGAATTCCTGACAACATACAATATTTGCTAGCTCTACTAATGCCTAAATTACTCCTCCTCATATTATGTTGCACAACTGTAGGTAGTATACATAGCCCTGTCACTACTCTTGTTGTAGGGCCTTAGTCAACAATTGATTCCACACCTTGTAGCCCGAACTGTTCCATATGATTTTTACATTTTAACCATTGTTTTTAATCTGCTGTTTCATTTCATTTCATGCCAACCTGTTTTGTCCTTTAAATTCATCAAGAGAACAAATGAAGTATTAAGCCATAAGTCACTGTACTGTTCTTTTTAACACTTAATTTTGTGAATCACTTTAAACTGTGATGGGTTTCTGCCATTAGCAGCATATATCCAAAAGCCAAGAAGGCCAGAATTTTGAGAGTACAACTGACTCACCTTCACGATGCTTAATTTTCAGAAAATGCTGCTTTTATAGTGAAGCATGCCCGTAATCCTTCATATAATGAAAAATATTATCTCAAATTTCTCATTTCATAAATAACATTCTATATCTAAAGAGATACTTAGCTTTTAACTACTCATAAACTATATTTTGACCTATTCACAATGTTATACCTAGGTTATTAAAGGACTTCAGCTGTAATCACAAAGCTGTGTGCTCCAATAAGAAGTGACTAAAATTTGGAATATCAGCCAATGAAAGTACTTGTAAGTTTCACATAATAACTTTAAATATTATCACTGATTTCATAATGACACATCTAATGATCAGTATTAGGAAAAGAAATCTGACAGAACACTTTAGTCACAAATTTTTTGAGCTTCAATAGATACAGATGATAAATTTTAGATATCTTTGCTTTCTCTTTAATGAACCATGAGTATTTAAGTACTGAAATAATTTAAATATAAATTTTCTTTTATCAGAATGAGGCTATTTTCCTAGCCAGTACTTCTTAAAACAAAACAGTATTCAATATTTTTCATGGATTAAAATAATTTTAAACACACTGAGTAAATAATTCAAAGTTTTACTTTTAAACTTGCTATGACATGCATATCAAAGGTGCTTTTCTTACAACTGTCTGTTTGAGCTTATTTACTGTGATTTTAAGTGATACAGACAGGAGGAACTGAAATCTCATTATTACCTATGGAATATCTGCTGCATTTTGGAACTCTGTCTTTTATCTGACAGCTCCTACTGCTCATCTTGTACAAACTGGGCTGACAGAAAACCAACTGATTCTAAAGATTAAATTCATTATATCAAGTTTTTACATATTAAAAGACATAGAAAACAGTTTCTAAGATCTTCTGATAACACAAATTGAATCTTATACTAATCAACGATAAGAGATTGAATAATTTATCAGATTTTTGATGAGATTTTCTTCACCTTTAGTCAAATAAAAATGCACCTTTACATAATTCAAGCCATTACTTAATTGGTTTTAAATTATACCTCTGTTTTATGCTTGCTTGTTTACAGCATGTTGAATTAAAAGAAAAGCAATTTTATTCAAAAACAACATGTATACCGTAGACAGTTATTTGTTGGATTTCATAATGAACAGCACAGAAATTCAATATAAACTAACTAATAGTCCAAGCTTCCAGTTTCTGGGTAATTGCTGCACATTCAGAACACAGTTTTCTTTGAGTTTGTCTTCCTATATTGCTATTTACAGATAATAAGAGTTTTTAAAAGAAGGTGCTTGTAAGTTTTACAGTCATAAAGACCAAATCCAAAGAATAAGGTCCAATTGAAGAAAAACTGGCGAAGCAGTTCTGCTCATTGGAAAAATGGACCCTTTCTACTTTTCATGTTATGTAGTACACCAGCAGATCAAAAAGAATTTTGCAGTTTTCCTTTGGTCATTTTATATACACCAGAATATTTTATAATGTGTAGTTTTCAATGACATTACTTGAATGCCTGAAAGAGAAGACTTCTGACTACTTAAGCAGTTTCATTGGGCTGCCCCCAGCTGAATGCCAGGTGGTCACAAAAGCCACCCTATCACTCCCCTCCTCAGCTGGGCAGGGGAGAGAAAATACAATGAAAGGGTGAGGGGTTGAGATAAGGACAGGGAGAGATCACTCACCAAATACCACCACAAGCAAAACAGACTCAACATGGGGAAATTAGTTTAATTTGTTACCAATCAAATCAAAGTAGAATAATGAGAAGTAAAACCAAATCTTAGAACTACTCTCTCCTACTCCTCCCATCTTCCTGGGCCTACTTTCACTCCCCAATTTTCTATCAACTCCCCTCCCATTTGTGGTGCAGGGGGACCACAAACAGAGGCTGCAGTCAGTTTATCACACATTGTCTCTGCCACTCCTTCCTCTTCAGGGAGATGACTCCTCACACTCTTCCCCTGAACCAGTGTGCATCACTACCATGGGGTGCAGTTCTTCAGGAACACACTGCTCCACTGTGGGTCCCCCGCTGGGTCACAAGGCCTCCCAGAACACCTGATCCAGCATGGGCTCCTCTCCATGGATCTTTCCAGGAGCCTGCTCCGCACAGGCTTCCCAGAGGGTCACAGACTCCTTCAGGCATTCACCTGCTTCAGTGTGGGGTCCTCCATGGGCTGCAGGTGGATCTCTGCTCCACCATGCACCTCCATGGGCTGCAGACGGACTGCCTGACTCACCAGGGTCTGCACCCTGAGTTGCAAGGGAATCTCTGCTCTGGCACCTGGAGCACCTCCTCCCCCTCCTTCTCCACTGACCTGGGTGTCTGCAGAGCTGTTTCTCTCACACAATCTTGCTATTTTCTCCAGCTGAAGTTGCCATTCAGCAGGATTTTTTCCCCCTTAAATCTGTTATCCCAGAGTCATGGATGGGCTCAGCTTTGGCCAGCAGCAGGCCCATCTTGGAGTCAGCTGGCATTGGCCCTGCTGGACATGGGGGAAGCTTCTTGCACCTTTTCTCAGAAACTAACCCTGTAGCCCCCTGGCTACCAAAACCTGGTCATGCAAACTCCATTCAGTGGTAGGTGTCTGATCACGGATATCAAAAAGAACTTTTACTAGTGTCAGATGACACATACTTTTATTCTTAGCTTCCTGTGCTTTTCTCTCTTTCAAACCAAGAGAAAAGTTTGTCCCCTGGACCTCATTCTTCTTTCTTTCATACCAATATTGGGCATTTTGTACACAATGGTTGACTCTCTTCCATTATCTGTTCCATCTACATCAGTGTCCGCCTACCCATCACTATCCCGTTTTCTTTCTTCCCTTGTCTGTCAACATATCTTCATTATAGTTCAGTCAAGGTATGTGGGTACTCAAAGAGTTAAAAATATTCCATGGATTAGTTCAGCTAGTGGTATTAATGACTATATTAATTTCAGGAGACCTCACCTTAGACATAAACCCCTTGCACGACATAAAATGTCACTGGTCTATCTTTTAAGTAATCCAGCTCCATCAGGAAAGAGGATAGTAGTTTTAATAAAATGGGACTCATAAGTTTTTATTACTTTTACAGTGAATGCTTTTTAGTTTTATTGGCTCTTGGAAGGAGTAATTTAGGTTCTCTATTTAAACATGACTTTTTATCCTTCACAACTTGCAGGTTTCAATGTTATGTTTCTAACATTATAAATATAAATGCAGATACTGAGGTTTTAATAAAGGTATCAAGTCCTTTTCGCTGATATATACAATCTAGGATTATGAAAATCACAGGAAATGAAAAAAAGACTTAATCACTTTTCTAGGCTGATACAGCTAACAGCATTTTTGAGAATGGATGAATGTAAGCATTATAGAACGGTTATCAGTGATCACACTGAGTTGTCATATACACTGTTACACATTGCTTTCAGTGCCTCTCTCACTCCTTGAATTTTCATGGAAAAAGAATTCAAATATGTTCTCTATATATTAATATCATGGCCCTAACTGACATCAGTGAGACTGTTACCATCAGATCACAAAATGGGAAGATGGGACATCAACATTTTTCTATAAGGTGAACCAAGAGGCTGATAGTGATTTCAAGGGGAGAAAAAAAATTAATCTTTTGTTCTATGCTTTTTTTTTCCTTTCACCATGGCTTAAATAGCTAAGCATCAGAAATTTGAAAATATTATTCCTGAAATGCTATCTCATTGTTTTTTCTACAGTTTTAGAGCAGACACGAAAGACATGCTCTGATATAAAAAAATTGTGTTTTGTTTTTCTCTGATTTTATCTGTGACTGGGAAAACTGGAAAAGAGCAGTGTTTATAGAACCATGAGAAATCTTTAGTAAGTAATGAAATTCTGGCATCACTGACAAACAGTTGACTGAAGCAGATTAGCAACCTGAAATTCTACTTGTTAATTTAGATAAGGTAAAGATGACAAAGCTGTTCTGGTATAGAAACCACGAAAACTTTTTTTTTTCTCTTGCACTTTCCTGTTTACCAGAGCGACATGATATCAGGAAAGTGTTTATAGTAAGATGAAGAAATGTTTACAAAGAGCTTAAGCTTTAGCTGTAAAAAAATAAACAAAAACTTCTTTTATTCATTTCATTATAACTAAAGGGGTGATGTCACAAAGAAACAGTGACTTGCACCGAATGCATGCATCCCACTATTTCTGCAGCACTGAGGTGGCAATAGACTTGCTAGCTAAAGACATAAATTAGACCTGCCTTCACAACTACAGAAGTTATAACAGAGGTGATCAATGGAAGCTGATGCATCACTGCCTGTCACCTCTGAAATAACAGTGAGCAGTGGCTTGTTTAACTACCATACAACACATCAAGATACTCTGGCATTCACATATGGCACAAGAGCAGATCATCATTTGAAAAATTCTCAATATCTGAGCTAAAAAGTACATAAAAAAGAAAATTATTAAGATCAAAATTTAGTAAAGCTTCCTTTATGTAAAAGGAAGTAAAGCTAGTGACTTAGAAATCTCAAATTTCATACTTACTTTTAACTGTAGCTGGCTGCAGCGAATTTGAGATTGTTAACATGTTAGCATTACTAAAATAATTAAGCTTGGGAGCAATAGAGTTTTTAAAATTAGCTCTCTCAAAGAAAGTACCATTATAATCACCTAATTACCCTTTGATGTAGCTTTATTCATTAACACTTTATACATTCATTGCCTTACTACTGGGGGCTATGCCTCAGTTTACATACTCTGCGAGAAAATAAAGTTACTACTATGCACTGAAGAACATGTGTGAACAGAAAATATCAGAATGCTGAATGTTGCAATTTTAAGTTCATGTTTTTCTTTCAAGACTTTCTAAGGCTTAAAGAAATAAATCAACTTGTCCATTTTTATTAAATATTTTTAAAATAGTTTTGTTTTCCAGTGTATATAATTTACACTGTCTACACATGATTCTTAAAGCCTAGCATAACACCACTTCTCAAATAAATGACTGAGCTATAAAATCACTAATGAGTAGATTTGTCTTTTAAAATTTGCCTTGTATTTAATAAATTATTCCTTCAGCAAAGCCACTTCTTTAAAAGCCTTTTAGCAATTTTTAAGAATTGTTGGTGTATCTCCCCAGGCAAAAGAATGTTGAGCTGCAGTAGGAGACAGCACAGCCATCGAGGGGTATCAGCAGTGAAAACGCAGAAGCACACATTAGCAGCAAGCCTGCTGCAGACTTGGTACACAGCAAGGATGTTGGCCAAAAACAAAACATGTGCCAGCACATTTTTATTAATATTGCTACTTTCAGCAGATCCAGGAAAGGCTGAAAGAAATCTTTTCATCAGTGCAGCAATGAGACCTTCATAGGACCTCATGTCCTAAGAGGGCAAGTTTTACAGTTTTCCTTTGGCTTGATGCAGACTTAGCATTTTACGTACATAACATGGATTTCCATGGATTAGCATGCAGCTGGCATCTGTTTCAAACTAAGAACACAAACAAATACATTCAAATAAGTAGTTTAGTACTCAGTTTCTCTTTTTAGAGAGTACATCAAATAATATCTTTATGATCCTATAATAAAAGCATCATCATTTTGCTATATGTGTTTCTGGGGTTTTTTTTCCATAAATTTTAAATATTTCTGGAACTGAGATACCAATAGAGGCTAGAATCATTTAAATATTATGATTTAAGTTTAATAATCAGATTCACTATAATTATTTTTTATTAAAATGTCATCCAAATGAGAATTAGCTTTGGTTTAAAAAGTACTTCCTTCCTAACAGGTAGATAAAACCAGACAAATATTCCTAACTAACAGATATTTTAGGACAGATTTTTTTATTGTTCTCAGATCACCCTCATTATATCAGACTTGAACTTTGCTCACAAAATACCTTTTTTTTCTTATTTTTTTACTTTTCACCAAAATCTTACTAATGACCATTACTTCCTCATGCCTAGAATTCTGACAGAATTCATTGTCACTTCTGAAATCCACATTATTTTGCAATAAAACTGCCTCATCCGTATTTTATATCTGCACCACTCTTATGCCTTGATTCTAACAGCATATTTTAAGAACTATAGAGGGTACCAGATAAACCTCACAACTCCAATATGCTGGTAATCAAAACTAGGTAAGTACTTTTTCTTACTGGCTGTTCTATTAGAAGGCCTTCCCCAGGAAACATCTGGTCCAAAAGACACATCCTGAAAAATCTCAGTACTATCAGGTTTGGAAGACCATAAGCAAAAATTAATACCTAATAATGTCTTAACTGTTATACATGTGAAATTTAACTCTGAGGACAGAAGAATAATCCAAGTTTTATTAGCTGATGTATAACAGCACTAGAAGTAAGAGACAGAATCGTGACTTGTGAACAGACAGCTTATAATGTAGCTCATTTTAAAATTCCATTAAAATACATTTTTACTATAAATGCCTTTTCTACCTAATCCAATTTTACTCATTACATATATTCTACATAAAGGAAGGCAAACATTTCACTGTAATCCAAGAACATCTCAAATTTTAAAAAGGCCTATCAGAAAAAAAGTTACTCAGAAGAGAATTCAACTTCAAAATGCTTAATTTAAACATCTGATATCCAAATACTTAAAAAGGAAATATGAAAATACATATGGAGTCCATGAAGCAATAAAATTTTCTGCTTTGTTATTTTAATAGAAAATACATATTTTTTACTTAAATAGAGACCAATTTTCTATCATTGTTATTTATATCAAGCTCTTGCAATATTGGTAACTTGCAACTGAGAGGTGAGTAAAGCAAGTCAAAATGACAAAAGGTACTTATGAAATATGATTCTCATATGGTAATTATGCAATTTTTATATTAAGTTAAAGAAATAAGATGGACAAACATGGAGAGCATTTCAAAGTATTAGATCAATAAAAATATTTCCTCACCAATTTACCGTAACACCTGAAAAACTAATCTGGACCTATTCCATGAACGTACATGTCTTTTCTTGATTTGACAATATCTTCAAAAAGAGATTGTTTGGATGTAGCAGGAACAAGTGGTTGGCACTGTCTGTGTCTGGATTTTCAAACAGAATAACAAAATCGATAATAAACTACATTTTCTTGAGAACCCTGGTTGTAGGCAATATCGCTACCAATAAAAAAATTGATATTTAGTGATATTTACTCCAGATATGGAAGCAAACCAAGTATTCTGAAAGTTTTGGCCTCCACAGTTTCATCTCTTAATGAAATCAAAAGCAATCAAAAGCAAACATTTGTCAATGTTCTGTCACTTCTCTACTTTAATAAAGGACTTTTAAGAATCCAATATTCTGTCTTATGTTTTAATTACCCAGCAGAGAGAGAAAAGCTTATATGCACATCCATTTACATTCAATCCATCTACCCACCAAAGTACTCCATGAAAATAAATGTATTCCTCATGAGAGAGAAATGCAGATCAGCTGAGGCTGTGTCTGTAAGGCTTATATGCTCTACTTGTATTTCCTAAATTCTGAGAAACAATGAGAGGTGATTCCTCCATTAACACATGCATAGTTATCAGAACTTGAAAACTAACTCCCTTTTGAAAACAAAATGGAAAGGTTTTTCTTCAGAGTCTTGTAACATTTACAAAACACTGCACCTCTATTCAGCTACACTTCCGATACACATTCTAACCCATGAATGAGGACAAAAACCTATAATTAAACAACTTCATTTGGAGTTAAAATCTGCAGCACACAAATGCCTGAAAATTGTCAAATTTTGTTGGCCAAGGTGCATGGAACAGAAAATAAAAGTCCTTTCTTAGGTGTATGAGATGTGAATGCAAGATTAAATGTGTTTATTTTCATTTGATTTTCTAAGTTGCCTTCATATATAGAGAGATGGAAGACTTAAGATTAAGAAATGTCTTTTTTAATTCGTACTTTTAAATAAGTATTCAAAAGATATATAAATATTCAAAAGATATATAAATACAGAAAAATAATTTCCTGAATTATGTTTCTAAAACTCATTGTATGATGTCTATGCAATGCAAACTTAAGAAATTACTTTGTTTCTAAAGTTAAAATACAGGTAACTAAAACATCTGGAGAGAACACAAATGCCGCAGTAAATCATGGGTTTGCCTGGACTGAAGAGAATCTTATTACTGAAAGCTGGCTCTTTTTACAGCTACGTGTGGTCTTTTTCTTGATTAATTGAACTGGGAAAGGCAGTACATTGCAGGGGGTTTAAAACCACCTACGTTAGAACTATCTATTCCAGGATGAGATAAATTCACCTTTGAATGAGTCCTTCCTCTTTATAAAGCAAACCTGGATGATTTTCCTAGACTACTTTAGTCACTAAATGTATTCAACTGGAAAAGGAATAGAGATGACAGAATTATTTGGCTACTAATAAAAACACACTATTTTTGTTAAAATGCCAAAACAAGCAACAAGAACCCCCCCCTCCCCCTGCCAAGCAGACTCACAAGTTCTGCTACCCCTGTCTCCTTCATATGGGTTTGACTGTCCAGAAGCATATCCATGGACAAAGCCAGCTCAGATGGAGTCTGTGCCACCACAGGTCCTGCAGCAGTGGGGGGTCTGCCCCTTGTCTGGCCTTGTGCTGGCTGCAGGTCATTCATGGCTACCAACTTGCCCCATAGGGCTCTCTTTAGACAGCTAAGGTGGCCTACTTTGACCATTAACAAAAAGAATATATTTGCTTTCAATGGGATGCATCACATGCTTACATTTATGCATCAGTTTAGAGTTATATATGCACCCCCTGACCAAGTTCAAGCAATGTTTGAGTTTGCAGTATAACCTAAAACTCATTAAACCACAAAACAAATGGCTGCAGTTGTTTAATATTCTTATCAATTTTCCTCCCCTTACCACTTTCAGTATTAAAACTTTCATAAAAACTTGTCATTGTAATTCAGTGACTTGTTCTATTTTCATAAATCCACATGAAACAGCCAATTATCCCACTCCCTACTATTAGTCAAAGTAGTCACAACTAACAAACACCTTTTTTCCATGCTGTTTGGGCTTTTGTAAATTTTGTATCTCATGAAGTGGAGATTGTCCTTATCTCCCTCACTGAGGTTATCTACAAGCTGTGGGCTATTTGTGTCACCAGTGCAAACAGACAACCACCACAAACACTCTCCTGATGGATTGTCCTGATGGATCATTTGGGATTGTCCTGATGGATCATTTGGGACCTCCTTGAGAGAGCCAAGGGCAAGCTGCCAGATAAAAATCAGCCAGCAATTGATTTCCAGCAGAATCCTGAAAATCAAGAGACATACTTCTCACTTGTCTCTTCAGATGCACAGCTACAGATTCTTCCTACTGTGTACTGCAAAAGTAAATTCCCATGAAGGACTGGTGGTTTCACTCAAAATCTAAAAGAACCATGAACTGCTATATTTTATCTTTGAAAACAATAGCATGCTGTGTTACCAGTTGTTTCAACGCACCAGTATGTACTTTAATTGAAGGTGACAACATAATAAGGGTTTGACCTTTGGAAACTGAGTATTTCAAGCGGGGGATCATTCACACCACCTACTTTATATGCTTCATTCGCATATGGACCCCAGGCTTCCTATATAGCCACTGAAGCACAGTTCCTTCTGTTTTAAGCAATACAGTCACAATGATTATCAAGCCAAATGCATTTGGCCTTTACAAGGGTGTTGTGGGAGAACAGGAAGAACCCTAAAAGTGAACATAATGGCCAATGGTACTGCCCTGGAGACACTAAAGTTACAGCAAAAGGTGGCAAACTTGCAGCAGCATCTTCTCACTCAGTGAAAAGCAGCATGGCAAGATAAAGAAGTACTCAGCAAAAACTAATTTTTAGAAACTGAAATGCTAGAGAATGTTCCCAAGTAAGATGTTGCCTGGTACTACAGTACTATCAGAGTCTGAATCGGCACAATTTAGACATTAAAAATCATACTGTTAATTCTACCAAAACCAGAAAGACTGCAGGCAAATAAATGTTAAGCTCTGCCTATGCACTTGTAATTTTTCTAAGTAATCCACACATTTTTACAGCTTATTTCATAGTACTGTAGGAGTCTAACAAGCCACCCCTGTTCTGTGGCATTAAAACAACTCTAGTAACTGTTGAGACTGTTAAAAATACTAATAACACCCACACACCAGAGAAGATTCAACCTGCTTGTAAAGCCTAGAAAGTAGTTCACTCCTGTTCTTAAAAACTAAAAGTGATAACAACACAGACAAGAAAGAAGTTTCTTGCATCTTTTTCTATCTTGAAATATATTCATGTTATGTTTCCTAATATGCAAAAAAGAAAACTAAATTATTAATATGGAAAAAGGTGTATGAAAAGTTGAGATAAAAATCTGAAACTGAAACTCTTAAAGGTATTACTATATAAAAGTGCTATTCTTCCAAAATAATATAATATAGATAAAAAATGCTTCAAGGTGTAGACATTTCCTTATCTTTATATCTGAGAATGTACTGTTTCTGCAATGGCTGTTCCAGCATATGACATCATTCTTTTATTTCAGTTTAAGTGCTAAAGTTTACAAAAACAAAATCATAAAAATAAATTCAGAAATGTATGCAACTACAGGCACAAGCAAAATATATTATCTTCTGTTGTTTTCTGTTTAACCGTGGCTTTAATAATATCATCAAAAGAGATGAATTCAACTAATTGTGCATGTCTGACATTGACAAGATATAATACTTTCTATTATAAACAGAAACCACATGTGGTCAACTGTAAGAGCTCTAGATGAAAAAAAAAAAAAAAAAAGCCAAACTGGTCCCCCATGGAGGACGAAAATGAGCACTAATTGAAGTTACACACAAGGAGGAACCATATGTGGAAGCTCAGACAGAAAGCTGCATAGAGAGGTTCCTAACATATATTATTGTATTATTGGTGCAATATTTAAATATTGTAAATATGGGACCCAGGAGATTACTCATATTATCCGGGAAATATAAGGTATCATGGGATACCTTATAGAGATAAGGAATAGTCAACACGCTATTAAGAGGTCTCATAGATCAATTTTTACTGTGATTATAGAAGTCTAATAATTATGACCCTGAATAAATTTTCACAATAACGAAGGGAATTAAGGAAAAGGCTTTTTAAAACATTCAGCACATTTGCATAATGTAACCATGTTAGGTACCTAATTCGGATATAGGCATGAAAAGCTTTAAATGGCCAAGTGAGAGCCTAAGACATACCCAAAATTCAATATGCCATCGTGACAGGTCTGGGTTATACACTCTGGAAGCCTCCAAAAGGCTAAAAAGCTGAAACAGTTTCAGTGTGGATGTTGAGTTTAGCTGATGAGCACCAGTCAGTGGATTGAGAGGTTACTAGGGCAGTGAGAAGCATTAATAATGGTTATTTCTCAGTAGAAACTGTCCAGACTGACTGTTTTTTTAAATGGGCTTAGGAAATTAGATGGATGATATAGTTCCCATAATTGTGGCCCCACTGTGCTTATCAAACAATTGCAAAAATCTGAGTTTAAATTTGTACTAAAGCAAAGAATACAGATCCCTGTGTAAAGAACATAAACATGCCTAAAGTATAATGGAATTATATGTAACATTACATTACAGTTCAAGAATGTATTTACGACAATAAATAAATACGAGAATGCTATTAGTGTCACCATAAGCCTATTCGTTAACACAAGCTCTGTGTGAGATATTCAAAGAATTATTGCTACTATTTCCATATTTCTTAACTTAGCTGCACTGAGAAGAAAAAACCTACCATTAAAATAACATTATTGCTTAAATAATCATGGGACTCTACTGTTCATATTCTTACAAAATTAGTAGAAGACTAAATCTACATTAAAATTTTTCATCTATCAAGTTTATATTAACACCCTATAGGAGCCTAGGGGAAAAAACCACAAAAATTAAAATGATGGAAAAAGAACTGAGAATTTTGCAAATATGTTTAAAATTATTTTATATATAATTGCTAGAGAACTGTAGAGCAGAAAGTTAGGGTGGCCAAACAACATGTAAGTTATATTCCAGAGTACAAGGAAAATATCATTCTAAAGAATTCACTGTCAGAGTCTTTGTAACTAAATTTTGCGATCTTCTCACTCATTAAATAGGAGAAATTGACAGAAGTGATCCCAGGTAATCTTTTTTTCCCCCCTGTTCCAAGGTACTTTCTAAAAGAGATATTTATGATAAAAGAGAGCAAAAAGACACCAAAGTCCCTTATCACAGTAAGAGAAATGACTACATCCCTGTCCTTTTTTTAACATCAGGAAATTTGGAAAAAATATAATAATATAAACCTGAGAAAAGATAGTAAAATTTTCACATCAATAGATTCAAAGGCCTATTAAAATTAAAGTTGCTCTTACTCAGCTGTCACTATCCACATTGCACAGGTGAAGAAACTGAAGTAAAACATGAGTTGTCTATGGAGTTTCATAATGACATTAAGGAAGAAAGGAAAACCAACATTCAGAACTTGCCCATCTCAAGCCCTACTCCACCAGAGCATTCTGCTCATCTCATCTTATCACAGAAGAGACAAAGACCTTTACTGTATATTAAAATACATTTTAAAATAATGCACGAAAGAAGTCTGATAACTAAATATCATAGATATTTAGTATCTACCATATTCAGTAGAAAGTAAATAATTGTTGCTAGCTTCAATGATCACCATGCAAATCACAGGCTGCGTGGATAACATAGGAGTATATAATATTCAGAACAAATTCCTGGTTAATATACATAATGTTTAGTCATAACCACATGTAACTATTTTGCAAGGTAGTAACACTAATAAAATTAAAATAATGTCTGCAATGTGCAATTTAAATAGGAAAAACCCCTTTTTGTACCACATGAATAACAGAGCAATTTCTTTCATAAAGTTCACAGTAGGTTTTTTTTTAAAACCATCCTGCTTCTTTTTTCACAATGACAGATTTTTCTCTATGTAATATTTTCGCCTAATTAATAACAAGGAGCATTCTGTGAGTCTATGAAAAATCCATGACACAATTCCTCTGAAATCCTGTACATTGGATTTTATATTTTCTATTTAAATTTTACATCCCACTGTGAGCCATACTATGGTTGCTTGCTAATTTCTCTAAAGCACCCTGACTGGAACTCATCATTACTTTAAGTCCACTTTCCAGGGAGGAATAATTCAATCATATTATATTTTGTAGAGCTCTGGATCAATTCAAACATGTAATAAGAACAAATTTAAAAGGTATTCTTCCTTCAATTAGGAAGAAATAAACTTAATTTACAACATTTCTTATACTACCACTGAAGAAATAGAAGTGTATGTGGGCTTAGATAAAAGAAATCCCCATCTGTTTCCTCTCATGCTTCAAACCAGAAGACACAAGCTTTAGTAAGGGAGCCATAAATACAGAAAAGATATTGGTGCTCTCTTACAAAAAATATTTTTTCTTCTGATAGGATGATGATAAATTAGAGCCTGGTCCCTAAACCTTTTTTTCTCACTTTGCAGTGACTGTGAACACTTTCCACCACATAGAGATTATAAAGTTATCTACTGATGAGTCAAAAACCTACCTGTTGCACCAACTTATCTCCTATACCTGGTTAACATCTCTCCTTAGGCATGCCACTGTCACTTTAAACACAAGTCTTCCATCTTCACTTTCAAATTTTCTGCCTTTTTCCCATCACTATTACAACTATTATTATCTTAATCTTTGAAGACTATAGACTATTATTTTTTCTTCTCTCTCCCCTCATTAGTTATCCAAAAATATCTCTCTAGTACCTATCATTTTATTTCCATACACATTTCAGCTAGCACTGACATTCACCAACTCATCACTTCTATTAATAGGGCCTTGTTCTGGCCCTGAGCTATTCTCTCACCAATCCTTTCTGTCTCAGTGACAATTTTTGTGCAACGACATTGTTGTCAAACCACATGGCTTTGACTCTGTTTGGTGAGACTTTCTCTGCTGCCATTTCAAAATTTAGATTAACACTGTCATAAAATTTTTGAAAACACTCTGTTTAGTCTGCTTTCGAGAGCCCAATTCCTCACCATCCAATCCACCATAGGTTGTCCACATATTCTTCAAATCCCTTTTAAGCTCCTCCATCAGAGGCCTCTTTTGTTAACACCTACCTTCAGTCTACATAAAAACAGCCAGGTGATTCCTTCTGACAAGTACATGCATTCACATCCAGCTCTACTTACTCACACCCATGTGCAATCTGACATGGCTGATGAGGGGGTTTATATCAGGAATGCAACCTGAACTATATGAAGTGTAATATGGCAAAAAAGAAAAAGAAAATATACATACTGCTCTTTTTAGCTCATTTACAGTACATTCAGACCGTTTGTAGTGATTATAGTATTTGTTCACTCTTGTACCCATGTTCTACATGTTCATATATGATGCATGACAGAATTTCATTGCTTCTGAACTACAGAAATACTATATTATAAACTAGGTGCAGCTGATAAGTAATGCCTATGATCACTGGCTAATGTGGTTAAAGGATTATTTCATCTGACTAGATAATACTCTGCCTGATACATCTGATACATCCTCATGTTAACAAATAGATTTATATTAATGGCTTTCTCCATTGTTTTTTTCCTAAATGCTGTTCTGCAGTGCAGATACTTGATACTGTCAATTAAAATCCCACACTTGCATCTGTTCACCTGATCAGATTTGAGACAAGAACTGGGTCTCATTTGTTTTCTAAATAATCCCCATACACATTATATGCATCAAACATTAGCTCATTCATCAATAAAGGGTTCTGCTATTCCATAACTCCAGGATTTTATATAAGAATTAGACTGTATACTATTGTTTGCTATCCTTCTATATACTGTTTGGAGTTTTTTCCAGATGAAACATAGATCAAATACAAAGAAACTCAAAATATGAACATGCCACTTATCAACATGCACAATTCCCTACTTACATTAAAAGATTTAGAGCTTGCTACACAGTGGGAATAATTCAAATCCATTTTTATCACTGGGATAGTTATATAATCCCATCTAAACAAAATCTTGTTCAGACAGCTCAGTATGATTGGCTTTGTGCAGAAATGACACAGATCAGAACTAGATAGTTCTAGACCAGAACTAGCATACTTTTGCAGATGTTTCTCAACCCATTACACAACCTGCAGAAGGCAGCTTGGGAAAAGGCAGGAATTACATTATTGTGCCATCAGCACCTCAGCAATCACCACCACAGAACAGAACAGTTTTAAAACAGTTTTTAATAAACACAGTAAAAACCCTACACTGAAATGTAGAGCAAATTTCTGTAACAACACAAACTCAATAACTGTAAAATTTATAAGTGAAAATGTAAAGGACATTTCCTGTAGCTGATACAGATATCTTGTTAAATTTTAAAGGGCCTACTGCTGAATGTGAAATATGAGTATTAGGTGACCGGAGCATGGAAAATGCCCTTAACCAATCTATGAAATGGCTTTTCTCTTCAGATCACGAAGAAATATACACTGAAAGAGCTGTGTATCATGGAGTTGAAAAAGAAAAAAATGGGACAAAAAACAAAAAAAATGGACTAGTTGTTTCTTTTACCATAAACTTTCCTGAATATGCTTTAGGGAAATGGAGACAGCTACAACACAGGAGAACAAGGACAAGTGTGGTCTCCTCGGTGAGTATTCAACTGAGCAATAACTCAGTCCCTTTAAGAAGCTATGAGCTTAACGTACAGCTGAAGTACATCAGCAAGGAGAGAAATCCAATCTCCTCAGAGATTATTTATGACAAAGTGCACCTAACTGAGGCCAAATTTGTTTGTGGAATTGTAGTCATTCCATTTCAACTAAACAACAAATGAATCTGCCCTGTAGAGGATTCGTTCAGGGTATAAAAGAAAACCAAAGAGAGAAACAGATACAACACTTCATTTACACACTGATTTGCAGGCTAACTTACAGAAATGATTGATAAAGCAATTTTTGAAAGCAGAGAACTCTCTGAAAGAGAAGGCCTTTGAATCGCATCTAAATTTCTTCCCCTGTAAAGTAAGCACCTTTTATTTCAGATTTATTAATGTATACTCGTTGGCTTAAAATCCATACTTTGTCTCATTATATTACTGTTTCCCCATTTACTTTACGTGGTTTCATTGCAGATTTTGTTGAACTCAAAGAACTAGCATGATTCTTGTTTTATATAAAAGTAGAACACACTCTATGATTTCGTTTTTTAAAGTACCAGAGCACAGTGTGCGCTAGCAGATTCCTGTGGGCAAGGATACCAGAAGCAGTGGGGGCTTCCACGGGGCACAGCTTGGTAGCCAGGGCTTTTCCCACTATCTCTGGCCAGGGAGCAGGGCATCCAGGGGGCAGCTGGGGCAGCCCTTGGCGTCAAGGCACCTGCCTGGAAATGTGCTTTTCTAATTGTTCATATTTAACTTCTATTAAATGTGTTATTTTAAAGCACTCTATTTGAGAGTGCTCACATTTTAAATTGGATTTACTGTGAAAACATTAAAATCATGTAACATTGGCTGACATATCAATCAATATTTTATCACTTGGCTTGATTTTATTCAAAATTAACTTCAAGTACATTCACTGAAAATTAAAAACTGGAAAGGCATTTTGGTCACTAATTATAATTTTGGGTCAATTTCTGCTCCTTGTCTTGTCCATATCTACAGCAACACTTTTCATTTCTCCATGCAAAACTCATATGCACATGCAACCAGTCAACAAAAATGAGCACACATCAAATAGTAAACAAAAATATTCAGGGACAGACTAGACAAGATTACAAGAGAGGCATTGTTTCAGACTTGAAATTAGAGTAGGAAAAACCTGAAGTTGTTCAGACACAGTAACCAGTGGTTCCAGAAAAACCCCACAGGTCCACAGAAAATGAGTAGAGAAAATAGCCATTGTCCACCAATTAAAAGCAAAGGTGTAAATTCCAGTTCTTAAATATTACCAAAAATGGCAAAGCGACAGTGCTTTTGAAAAGTGGCATTTGCTTTTCTGGTACTGAAAAAATACTTCTTAATTAAAAAAGAAACTACTGAGTTCAAAAGATATTTCCAAGCAGAAGAGACAACAGCTATTGCAAACATTCAAACAGAAGAAAGGCAAAAGGCCAAAACTAGAGAACAAAACAATTTAGTTAATCTGTATTTGAAATAGGATAAATTAGCACCTACTGAAGAACAGTGCAGAATTATTTACAAAACAAACCCACCATAAACAAAACACAAAAAGGGAGTAACCAGACTGCTTGTCCAAAAGCTGAAGATAAAAAGAAGAGCCTCTATCAAGCATATAAAAAATTTTTATTACAGAATTAGAAGAGGTGCATTGTATTTTTAATTGAGAACTTCAAAACTTTAAAAGACATACAAAGAACTGAACTTTGCAAAAGGGAGGGAATTTTCTGTGCTAATGAAACAACAATGAAAGTGGAAAATTGTACGGAAAGAAGGCAGTTAAGTGAAGCCAAAGTAGAGAGATGGGACTCCTAGAACTGACATAAGTTGCATATGAGAAACATATATCTATGTTTTCAAGTAGCTACCTAATATCTTATTTTGATGCTTTGAAAAATATCTGCTTTATATACTACCCAAATAAAATCAGTATTACTAACACCACTAAATTTAACACAGTGCAAAAGTATGTAAAATGGAGCAGCTAATCTCAGAAAAGGTAAAGGAGCAAAGAACCTGACCAGCAATTTTAGTAACACTACAAAAGATGGTTTAACTTAACAGTTTCTTGTTTCACGAATTATGCAAAATCTTTTGACTCTATGATTATTATAAGAAGGGATGTGTGAAATGGGGTTTCCTAGACACACCACAGACTGATAAGCAATATATATTAGCTGTAGGGAAAATGTCAATAGATGTGTCAGAACCGTTTAAATCGAGGAATATATTTGCCAAAAATGTGTACAATTGCCTTGGTTTAAATATACATGTGTAATTAATAATGTGAGACTCGCTGGAGGATTTCAGTCAAAGAAGGAAACTTAAAGTTGTCATGCACTACACTATAGCATATAATTTACATGAATACTGAAGAAATTGAACCCTGTTAAGGGTTTAGCCATATCAGGATACTTTTTCGAAGTAGTTCTATTTTAAAATGTGTAGAAACTTAGTGTATATTGTTTTGAAACCTCCTACTACACATATTGATTTTTATATTTGGAAGAACTTGCATCCTTCTGGAGAAAATGTCCAGCACTCAGCTGAATAACTCAGTTATTCAGCTGAGTGCTGATGGGTGATCAGGCACCCATCATGATGGTGTGACATGATGGGTGCACAACTGGCTCATGGGTCAGGCACAAGGAGTTACAGTGAATGGGGTGACATAAGGCTCGTGACCTCATTAGTGGGGTTCCACAGGGCTCCATCCTTGGCCCTGTGCTCTTCAACATCTTCATAAAAGACTTGGGACACAGGATTGAAAGGAATACTGAGCAAGTTCGCAGATGATACAAAACTGGGAGGAGCTGTTGTCTCTCTCACAGGCAGGGAGGCCCTGCAGAGACCTCAACAAATTAAAGAACAGGGCAATCACCAACCATATGAAGTTCAACAAGGGAAAAGGCCAGATTCTGCACCTGGGATGGGGCAACCATGGATGTACAGACAGACTGGGGAACAAGAAGCTGAAGAGCAGTGCTGTGGAAAGGGACCTGGGAATCCTGGTGGATGGCAAGTTGAATCTGAGCCAGCAGTGCCCTGGCAGCCAGGAGCGACACCCGGGTCCTGGGGTGCATCAGGCACAGCATCAGGAGCCAGGCAAGGGAGGGGATTGTCCTGCTCTGCTCTGCACTGGGGCGGCTTCACCTCGAGTGCTGGGGGCAGTTTAGGGTGCCACAAAATAAGAAGGATATAAAGCTATTAGAGAGTGTCCAAAGCAGGGCCACAAGGAAGGTGAAGGGCCTTGAAGGGGAACTGTATGGGGAGTGGCTGAGGGCACTTGGTCTGTTCAGCCTGGAGAAGAGGAGGCTGAGGGGAGACCTCACTGCAGTTACAACTTCCTCGAAGGTAAGCGGGCATGAGGCAGGTACCAATCTTTTCACTCTTTCCCTGTCACTGGTCACTTTCCCTGACCACTGACAGGACCCAAGGAAATAGCATGAAGCTACAGTCACACTATTCCATTTCTGATCCATGTTCATCTAACCCAGAAAAGCCTTTTACTCTACTTGTCACTTACTTTTCACCAGGATTCTTTGCTCTTAGGCTGCATTTATCACACACCTAATTCACTGCCCTTAGCACTTGTTTTTGTCCTGGTGCCTCAAATGTCAGTTCTGAGCTATTTCCCAAGGAAGTTCATTTCTAGCCATAATCTGTGCAGATTCGAGTCATTCTCTGGAATGCAAAACCCAGGATTTATTTTAGCTTTGGTAGCACTCCTACAGCTGACATAATAGAACAGAAGAATATAAATGATGTCACAAATAAAAATTTGCAGTACTTAACATCTTTCAGTAACCCTAACTTAAAAAAACATAGCACTAACAAAAATCCCACAATGAGCAGTAATTAACAGATCTGGAATATTTTACACAGATATGACTAAATACAGTTGCTTCCCAGGTTTTGATGTCCTGCCTCTCTCTAACCACCTTTATGCATAAAGTTATCCTTTCTTGTAGGACTGCTATTTCAGATCAACAACAAATATTTTAACCTGAAATAATATCTAACAAAGCAGGAAGGAGGGGGGATTTAAAGGTTACTTTAAATATTTCCTCTTTAGCGCATATTTGCATTCATTACTGCAGACCAAATGCACATACAGATGAAATGTACTGCAGGACAGCATGGAACAGGATATTGTCAAATCAATGTTTCACTGAACCTTCTGACAGATTAATATTACTGTCTTTTTGGGTTACAACATTTAAACTACAATATATAACTACAGGATAGAAAATATTCTTTTTGGAGACCACAGCTTCAAAGATTTTCATTTTTTTCTTTGTCTATATATTCAGTTTTAAATAGTCTTATTAATTGTCTCTTCTATGCAGTTTTAATCAGGAAATATACAGCAAAAACTACACGAGAAAGCTATTTCACAGATGACAAAATTCTCTGAAGTAACAGTTATGGAAACAACGTATTGTATGCAAAGTAAAACAAATCTGTCTTCAGGGAGGACTGTCAGAATACACAGTAACTTACTGACTAGATAACTGATGAGTCTCACATATTGACACTTTGTTGCAACCACGCAAATCACTCACTATGCTTATCTAGAAATTGGCTAGTTCTGTATCAATGAGGAGTTCTCATCTCATCTGGTGTTTTCTAAATTTGTTGTGGATTCTTCAAATAAGAAGATACTTCTTCCATTCAATGAAAAGCAAAAATAATCCAAGTGGCTTTTTTTTCAACAGTTTTGTAAAAGAAACATGCTTCAATTATATATGAAAGTTCAAAATTAGTCAATACGTCTGTCTTTCCTACTACCACTTAGCTAAAGAGTTCTTCTCTAGACAGCTCATCTTATATACAAGAACTGACAAAAGTAGTTGTAGTGTAAGAAAATGGCCTCATTATGGCCAAAATTGTAGCCCCACACATAAAGAAGGCATCAATGAGTGAGGAGAGCTCAGGCTGATCATAGTACTAAAGCAGTTCTCTGGCTATGAAGTTATCAGAAAAGTTTCCAGAGACTTCATAGAAGTGTAAAAACTCTTCTCATGATTACACAAGCATGACCTAGCAAATCAAACTAATACCCACTGAGACGTGCAGTTTTTTCACTGAACAAAAACAAAGTGAAAGGAATTTGCTCACTATAAAAAACAGTAAATTCTTATTAGGTAAAAAAGAAAAAAAAAAAAAAAGGCTGGTCATTTTGCAAAATAGACTGATTAAAGTTATGTGAGTTATGTGTAAATTACACATTCCTCTTTCAGTGTCTCACTACAGGTAATAATTTAACCAATTTAAATAAGCGAGTGCCTTACTGAACAATAGTTCAAGCAGCACAGATTTCAAAGGGTGAAGAAATATTCAATTTTAATACAGTCACAATCTTTTGTCCAACAAAAACTTGTTCTTTCAGGGATTTTACTGAAGCAATTCTCAAGTTATTCTATGAGGCAAATTCTTTCAAGTTTTGTATCTCTTTTCTGGCCCAGTGATTAAATTCATTCTAAACTAAAACCTCTTTATGCCTTTTTATGCCAGTCTGCATTATATATTTCCATTAGTACAGTGAGAAAAAAATGCATGAATACTTGTTTTTTAAGGTCATCTTCCTGTTATTGAAACTGCACTTTCCCTCAATTTTTCTTACATATTAAAAATCTTCAAATTTTTAAAATAATGTGAATAAATGGATTGCTTCAGCTGTAATATGCATCAAATCCAAAAAAGACTGAACACCATAATCCTTTAAAAATCTAGAACAGAAACTACTCCCCAGTTTTCAATTTCTTAAAAATTCTTCAGTTGCTCAGATTTTTCTAAACTTAAAAGAAAATTAACAAACAAACAAACAAACAAAAAAAACCCAGACAAAAACAACAACTCAAAACAAAATAAGACATGAAAAGCAAAATAAACATTTATGTTTCCTGTCAATTTGCATTATTTTTTTTCCTTAGTTTTTCTCCCAGCACTTAAAAAGCTTTGAGATCTGCATGGCCTACTTTCACTGCCATTTCAGGAAGGATTCATGTCATCTACTTTGGAGGTGTCTGTATCTCAGCTAGTTCCCTTATGTTCTATACTGAATAGAGAGAAATTGGTCACTTTTAGTATCCAATTTATGTAACTTATTTTAGATGTGTGTTTCAAAATGAGACTGTTTACTCACCTGGGAATGCCCATTTATCTCCACTGACTGCAAAGAGAAGTCTGAAAAACAGACTTAAATTTACACACCTTCATTTGGCCAGATGAAACCCAGGCTTATAGTCCTTCCAGATACAATCTCTGTTTCACATGCTCATCGGGCCTTTTGCTTTTAAATCCTGTATAAGAGAACCTTGTTTCCTGATGAAGTTCCACTGTGCTACACCCTCAGCCAGTCACTAGTAATTTGCTTGTAAACTCTGTAAAAGATAGCATTATTCCAACGGTGACATGATTTACTTTCTCTTGTCTGTTTTTGATTCTGCTATTACAGCATCATATAGCTGAACTTCCACTAAAATTTGGGCAGATCTAGAGCTAGCCATTTTCTCTCATTTTTTCAGTTTCCTAAATTTGTATGGAAGTTGGTGTACTATTGATTTCATGCCTTGGTTTGGGGGTTTTTTTTGACACCCTTTGTAAAGGGCAACCCATTAGGTTTTATTTCCTTTTTAATTAATTTCATTCTCTGAGCTATACTGCACTTAGGATAATTTCAGTATCTTCAACTGTAAGAATGTCATCCTAAACCCCATTCTCTTCTATACTTCACAGCTTTCTTACAGCTCTTCAATTTAAAAATTTTCTTGCAATCTTCTTTATGTTAAGTGTCAACAGTTTGGTTTTAGATGAGGTCATTCTCTCTTACGTAGGTGCCCTTTATTTGGAAAGTCCTTCACATAGTGCTTCTTCCACAAAATGTTAAAAACCTTTACACATGAGCCTCTGAGTTTTAAACACTGGGTTGATGAGCAGAGCTAATAGCCAAAAGCAATAGCTTTGGATTTATTTTCAGATATCTAACCTATTTTGTGTTTTGGACAGTTTTCTTTTGGACTCATTTACACTAAAATAATTATTTAATTCCCAGAGTGGCATTTGCGAATCCCTTTGCAGGACACAGATTATCTACTATCCCTCAAAGGACTGACAGACTGTCACTAACAAGCATTTTAAATTAAAATTGCTGTTACGTTGCAATTAACAAACAGAAATAAATCACTGATAAAGCTAAATCTCAGAAACCCAAGATGAGGTTGTTCAAGTACACCACAGTTCTCATTTTCTTAACAACTCTTCTACAACACTGGAGTCAAAAAACAGTTTTAAAACAAACACATATTTAATTCAAGCCCTAGGAACAGAACAGAAAGGTTTTTCTTGCTTGATTCCCAATAGAAACACTATAGCCACTTATTGTTTAAAGTATTAATTCTTCAGAGACACATTACAGACTCCATCAATATGTAAACCATTGCACTGTATCATTTGTAGCTTTGCTTGACATTTAGTTTCATACACAGAAACTAAAGGACAAAATTCTTCTTCATGCATGTTGATATTCTAAATTTGAAGTACATCAGAAATAAACCTGGCATTCTTCCAGTTTATTTCAACTTGGTCACACTAGGGGAAAACATGCTCAGGTTTTAGCCTCCCAATAATTCTCACAAGAATCAAAGCTATCTCTCCAAATGAATTGTTAGCAATAAAATTCACTATCCAAGGTCAAAAAATATTGCTGACCGTATATGAAAACGTTTTAAGGAAGCTCATGAACAAAGACAGTAACCTTGGTATTTTTCATTTACATGCTTTGGTAAATCCCTTTTGGAAGATCAGGCACTCAGTATTTACAATTACATTATCTGCACAGATATAATAAGCAAACTGCATTGATTTCAGCCAAGTTGTATGAAGCAAATGATCTGATAGCTTTTTTCTGCACTTAATGCATTGTATTTCAAGCTTATATTATCTACATTAATTCTGGTGCTACCTTTCTTGACTATAAAGTGACAACAAGTGGAAGGAAGGGACTACATGCCTTTCTTCCTGGGTAAGTTCCTTTCACAAAGTTTACTAGAGACAACCCTCAGATTCCCTGGAGAGAAATCTCAGCTTCCCTGTAGAGACACTCCACAGTACAGATCCAGAAGGTACATAATCCTTGCACGCAGAAGTAAGCCTGATAGAATGACTGCGATAACCTATTCACACCACTATAGTTTCAGTAGCTTTAACTACCATCATTATCAATCTCTAATATTTTGATTTATATATATAACTTTTCAGGCTTATTCCAACCTGAGGCTAGACAGAAGTTGGTTATTTATACAATAGTTTATCTGTCCTACACAATTTTGAAACAAGATAATTAAAGCCCATAAGCAAGGCTGCTGGGTATGCTAGGATTCCAGGTGGACTTTGAGAGCTGTCTCAAACTTTTCTCTTCTGTAACCTAGGAATTTTTTTTCCCCCCCATATCTCAGTACCACTTGTGCAAGATCACAGTGCTTCCCTGCCTGAAAAAGTTGTTTGGAAAACAGTCACAAATTTTAGTGAACTTAAACACATTTTACTTTAATGGCACTGGCTATATATGCATTTAGATGGAAAGCAAGGTGAAAGAGGTACATCCAAAATCAACCATGTTTGCAGACAGGTAACTATGGAAATGATGAGAGAGAAAAAGAGGATGCGAGCCTTACTACGTCCATTAGCCAAACCCTTGGTAAATTACAGGCATCAAAATAAAGCTGGCACTGGAAGCTGTAACTGCCCACTTATCCACTAGCAGTCACGAAAAAAGAGTGTATGTGGTACTTCCCATTCTGCAATTCCTTCTTGAAAAATTAATCAAGGTGATTTTGCTTCCAAATCTTTCAAAAACTCACAGTATATGCAAAAGTATTCAAGGACCATCAAGGTCTCTTTATTTTCCAAGGAACAGACACTTGCATGTGGCTATACAGTCCTGTTAAGTACTTTCTAAAAAATAAACTTATGGTCCCAGCACTGCTGAGAAGGCAGTACATTCAAAAAGCAGTAAAGCTCACATTTATCTAAGTAATGCAACTGTACAGTGAGCAAAAAATGTAAAATACTTTTGCTGGAAAACTATCTCTCTTCTAATTTAACACTGAAAAATCTGAAGAATCTGAAGACTATGCAGTGTTACATTAACTGATGCCACTTGATCTCAAAAATAGCTCATAACCTGTTATGATGGCTGGTTATGATTTGGTCACGCATTTTAAGTTAATCTTCAATACTTAATTTAGACCTTGTGAGTTAATACATTATGTTCTATTCTCTAGTTTTCTAGAGAATTTCTTTACATCTCTTCATAATTTAGTTGCTTCATATGCTGTGGAAAATTCAACAGGATGGAAAAACCATTATGAGTATTTCCAGGCTACAGTACAATGTGCCTAATGAGAAACTTAAATTTCATTTTCTCAAAAACCAACATATGTAGTATTAAAAGTCCCTGTCAGTCTTTAACTATAATTGTATTCTGCTCACTTCTAAGAGTGTCTAATTAGTCGTTACTCACACTGACAGAACACATACCCTATCCTTCAGAACCAAGTACGACACAGCAAAATATTTCAGACATGTGTTGTTAACTATGTATTTTTGAATATTCCAGGAACACAGCCATCAGAGACCAAGAGATTCTGGTGTCATTTGAAATTGTCTGGCAAGATGGAAAAGTTTAGAATGAATCTCTTTATTGCCTCACATCAAGATCAACAGATAATAATCTACAGCAATGTTGAGCTCAGACTACTGACAAGTAGAAATAGGATTCCTACCCATTATTTCTTTTCCTTGGATAGCAAATAGAGTAATGAAAGAATTAGCATGAATGTTTATGTCTGGCATCTAGCAGAGCTTAGTAATTTGCAGAGTGCAGGGAAGTGAAGACTGGCTGATGGGTTTAATTTGAACTTGTTTTTATACTTAAAGTAAATTTAGCTAAACTGTTTGGATACAAAACTCTAAATGTTTCATTTTCCAAGCATTTAGTTCTTTCAGAACTTCTTCCAGAAACATTCACACATAGTATCACTTCCTTAAAAGATGCAATTCTAATGAATAAATTATTCATCTGTTAGTAAATTGTGTTTTGAAGCAATATGCTTTATGGCCCAAGACTGTGAAGTTTGGAAAAACTTTGCTATGTGACAGAAACTAAGTTTACAATAAAAGGTGGCCAAGAAATTCTTTGCTATGATATGTAAATCATACTACTGCACTTACAGTAATGTTGCCAGTACTGTCCAGTCTCACAGAATACCAGTGCCATTGTTGGAGCAATTCCAGAGAAGGGCTACAGAGATGACCAGAGGGCTGGAGCACCTCTTCTATGAAAACAGGCTGAGAGGTTGTTCAGCCTGGAGAAGAGAAGACTTCGGGGAGATCTCATGCCTTCCAGTACCTGGAGGGGGCCTACAGAAAAGCTGGAGAGAAATTTTTACAAGGGCATGTAAATTTTCACGAGGACTGGACAAGGGTTAATGGCTTTAAACAGAACGATCAGAGCAGATATGAGGAAGAAGTCTTTGATGGTGAGGACAGCGAGACCCTGGAACAAGTTGCCCAGGGAAGTTGTGAATGCCTGGAAGTTTCAAGGCCAGGCTGGATGGGGTTTTGAGCAGCCTGGTCTAGTGAAAGGTGTCCCTGCCCATGGCAGGGGGGTTGGAACTAGAAGTTCTTCAGGGTCCCTTAAAATCCAAACCATTCTATGATTCTATGTACACTTGGATCATTCATACAACTGTATTAGGCACAAGAGAGGTAACATCTTTGTAAAACACCCAGTCCTTGCAGTTTTTGTGGTCAAAAAAGACTGTCTTACTCCAAAAATTTTCCCTTAATTTTCAACAGATTTCTACCAAAATCCTGTGAGAGGCATTTACAATAAACTTTCACTTCCTTTAGACTGCCTGATTGGTACAATTTGCTAACAGCCTAAGCGTGAAGTATTCCTGGCAGATCTCACTCCCTTCACACTGCCTGACTAGCACAAAGAAGGTATCTGGACATCCAGTTTCCCTAGATGAAAACAACTTTCGCAAAACTGAAAGAAGAAGGGAAACATAATTCATGCTGATATGCTTTTGGCCACTGGTCTAACCCAGTGTGAGCACTTCAGATGTTTTACCACATCCTTTTGAATATAGTACCCAGAGCCACAGGCATTCATCAAGGTATAGGAATATGGATATATACATATATACAGATACATACAATCTTATATACTCTGACTTATACACCTTGCCCTATTGTAACACACCCTGCTAAAAAGTTTGTTCTCACCCTTAAAGATCCCCTTTAGGGGGATTGAAAGGCTGCAATAAGGTTTCCCTGAAGCCTCCTTCAAGCTGAGTGATCCCAGCTCTTTCAGACTGTCTTCACAGGAGAGGTGCTCCAGCTGCCTGATCACCTTTGTGACCCTCCTCAGGACTCACTCCAAAAATTACATGTCCATCTTACACTTGCACCAGAGCTGGATGCAGCACTTCCAGCACTTCAGGTGAGGTCTCACCAAAGCAGAATAAAGGGACAAAATCACCTCCCTCAACCTGCTGGTCATGCTTCTTCTGATGCAGACCAGGAATGAAGACTGAGCAAGACAAACGAATCTGAGTAGCAGGAAAGAGAGGAAGCCAGAAAAAAATAGGGCTACTCCCAGTCCTTTAGAAGCTACAGCTTCTCTTGTACCCTGAACCCCCTTAAATTATCCTTCCTAGCTCTCTCTCTCTCCTGTCCAAAATACACTCCATAGTGATATGAAACTGAAATTTCTCTCAAAATTCTTGACTCACTTCTAATTATATTAATTCAGAGGTTATAAAATTGTGGTTACAGATGATAAAATTAGCAGAAATACAAAATTTAGTATAGAGAAGTTGGAAGATAAGCAGGAACCAAAAAGCTCCGTGAAAGAAGGTTCATTCTTCATGAAACAGTTACCAAAGTTTTAGCCTACTATCTGTTAAAAAAAACCCCAACAAACTGGCAAAGTACTTTTTCATTGAAGACTAAGATATATGGTAGAAAAATATGACTAAGCAGAGACCCATATAAGGGCACAAACATGTGTTAAACATCAGCTATATTTGGCATAACTATAGATTTCAGCACCTTGCACCTAGCCAGGTGGATGAACACAAGCAGGTGCAGATTAGAAAGAGGACTATATAATGCCAAAGTCACATTTAGAGATCATACAAATACAATAGGTATCAGCATCTCTGACTTTAGATGAAAAAATAGGTTTCTCTGTTTACTAAAATTTCTGATACTTGTTATATTTGATTCTGATGAATTCTAAAACTTTGTATCATTTTAATTTTCTAGTTACAAGACAACACGAGTCCCGATAGAAAATTAAGCAATCACAAACACTGTATTTACATTCATCTATTTCTCCTTCTCAATTAGCAACTAGTTTATAATACAAGCAACAGGTTTAAAAATTTTATTTTTAAAAAAAGAAAGTCTTAGATTTCATTGCATAGCCATACAGCCATGTCAAAAATTATGATCTCACTCCCTGACATATTTGCAGCAGGTTTTAAAGGCACCATACTGTCCTGAACAAAGTTCTCTAACCCATGCTCCTGAAATGAATGTTGCATAACATATTTCTAAACTGGGCCTATACCTATTTCAGAGACATCAAATAGGTCAAATAGGTCAATAGACAAGGTCACATCAAAATATCATCTTCCCTATCATCTATCTTTATCCATTTGGCCAGCAAATTCAAATGCAATTCAGAAGAACGATGACTTAAAATATTTCACTTAGAAATAGCACTCACTTCAAACCATTTTAGAAAGTAATCTATTTAACAAATAAAGGCCAAGTACAAATTAGTATTACATGTGATTTATAATGTTACATTTTAAGACAAGGGAGTAAGATAGACCTGATTTATTTGTGATAGCTTTTCTCAATCTATCAAATTGCATGAATAGAAGGATAATGCGCAGGACCAGGCTCCAAAAGGGTTACTGTGCAAAACTCTCAACAGTGGTAGATCTGTCTCTGCCCACAGAGCTTACAATATTATTCTTTGCAAATGAAATATAGAAAAGAACAGAAACAAACAAACAAGCAGAAATATTTAAATTGATAAGAAGCACTCCCAGTTAAACGGGCTTCAGATATCCTGTGGGAGTTTCCTGAAATGCTAAATTCAAATTGATGCAATGTAGCACTTGTCAGTGAGGGTATTTCACCCCTGATTTTATAAAACAGACTACAATGAACCAAATATTTGTTTGAATTGTGTCCCAAACTATGTCCAAAAGTATGTGTGGTTGATAGCTGTACTCTTCAAGCCCACCAAGCACCAGACAAGTAATTAACCACAGTTATCAACTCAGAATTGTCACAGTCTCTTTTAAATATCCTGGTCCAAACTGATGAGAGGAGTTGTCTGAGGAACTACCACATTACCATTTGCTGCTGTGAAGGGACTATAATTAGCTGGTAATTTGTTTTAATTTGTTTGATTAGCCTCTACAAAAAAATAGGTCATCTGATATATTTCTTCCCTGTTTTGATACCTAAATTACTTCTTACTTGGGATCATTACAGACAGCATGTACAGCGACACCTTAGTTGTAAGCATCGGCTTTTACAGTGTCTGCTATTCAGACTAGAATCTTCCCTGCTAAGCATCTATTAAAAGCTGATTTTTTTTAAGTTTCCAATTAAAATTGCTCAACTCTTATTGGAAACCAGGTAGAGGTAGAATATATTATTCTGCCAATACTATGATGTTCTTACAATGATTTCACTGAGAAATTTAAATGACACTTTCTTTTGAACCAGATCTTCAAATCTGTCTGGAATTACTATACATTTATAATGTCTTCTGAGCTCACAAGACCCTATTTAAATCCTGTAAAGTAACAAACCTTTGCAGACTGCTTTTTGTTTATACTCTGTTGAGGTCACCTACTTTACCCTATGACAACCTTGTTTATACTGAGCACATTCAATTCTCACATAGAGCCAGCATGGTTTATCTACTCCCAAAGGAAAACTGGGCATGTTTACCAGCTTTATTGACTCTCCAAATTAAACTAATAATGCCAGAAACCAGTCCTTGATTCAGTATTTTCTTTAAATAATACACTGAAGACTTAGTGTTTCATGCTAGGTTATTAGTATCATGATCCACTTCAGGGCTATCAAGCATTCAATCTTCTTTGTGCAATTGCTCCCCATGCCTGGTATTTGATGATGCAGAGGTTCAGCATGAGAACCAAAATCAAACAGAATATCTGTACTGTACCTTCAATAGCTCTACCACAGCTACCTAGGAAAGTCAGAGAAAATAACAGTAGCTTGTCTTGCTGGGAGCTGGAAACAGAAGTAGACCAGATAATAGACCACGGCAAAGGTGGGGAGACAACAGAAAAACAGGATGAAAACACACACAAAAAATTGTCTTCACAAGTCTACATTCTCGTTTTCAGAACACAACTTGGGTTTGCCAAGTATGAAAGTAAGTCCTATGGCACCAATTACTAGCAAAAGCCACTAGCAAAGTTAATGCCTCATCCCTCCATGTTGTTGCTTATATAGCCCAGCACTAGCTTGCAATTACTAAACAGCTTGATATCCTTTCCACACAATAATAGACAGCAACTAAAACACAGCCTTGTATTTGCACGTACGTCTTATTTTCCATATTTCTTTCATAAACAATAACTTTTTTTGGTGAGAAAAGAGAACTTGTTTAGTTTTAATGGTTATTTTGTTCTTCTCAATATTTAACTGTGGTCTGTAAAGAAACAAAAAAAGACACCGCAGTAACTTTCTATTATTTCAAACACTAATGTCAATTTGATTAGCCTGTTTCTTTAGACAACTATCATATTAACATAATTCTTTTAGAAGAAGGTATTGTTCCTGTGTGTCTTAAATAATGAAAGTTTTATTATTTTGAGTCTCTTTCTAAACCATATTCAGTTCATTTTAATCTTAGATACCACCCAATTTTGCTGAAATGTCAGTTTCTGGATCAGCCTTCATCTTTCTTTCTTCCCCAGACCAATCTGAAGCTTATGTCTTCTCACAATATCTTATATCTCTCCATCAATTCAGAAGTCCTTGCTTATTGAAAAATGCACTGCCCCAGTAGTTTCATTTTGAGTAAGCTTTCCCATATCTCTAACCATTTCCTTTTATATTCATTCCTAGGCTATTTAGGACCTACATTCTTAGGATGTATCTGTACAGGATGATGGCATGTCAAGATTAATGCAGAGCCATAGTACTAAGTACACACATCACCTGTAAAGGATTTTAACATCTTGAAAAGATCACACTATCACACTTTCTTGCTTGCAGCTTTGATTGATGGGAGGTTGTTTCCTGTGACAAGGAAAACAGTAATCACATCTCAGAATAGGAACAACCACTGCTCATATCAGAGGCACTTCATTTGGTGGTGTTCCAGAAATTTGAGATTAAAATTAATTTATGTTGGTCAATACTGTGATGGTGTGATCAAATCAGAGCATTCTGGTGCTTCCACTGTTACAAGAACAAATTATTGAAATAGACCTACTTTTACGGATACCATATCATATTACCGTCTTCAAAAAGAAAATACATTGCTCCCGGAGCCTACAGAGTCTTCATCACTGGAAATTTTTAAGGACAAGTTAAACCATTCCTGACACTGTGTTAATTCTACTTGGAGAAATACCTGAGGGACATGTGGGTGAGAGGCTATCACTGTGGACAAGAAGTCAAAATCCAGCACACAGCATTAATGTGTATGTGTGCACACGTGTGTCTGTACGACTAACAGAAGTCCAGAAACATCCAATGAACAAGGAGTTTTGATTCCCCTGCTCATCACACTGGACACAAAGCTGCAGACTGCTCGTCCTTCCTTCTGCGGGCAGCAACCTTGCACTGAACACCCAACGGACAGTTTCACTGCTCAGAAAAAGGATTCTTTGCCTCAAAATGGTGCTTAGAGCACTGGGGTGAACTACACAAAGCCACTCTGGCTAAAGTAGAGTTTCCCTCCAGGGCAACTGTACAAATTAATACCCTGCTATGCTGAAGCAGAAATTACCTAATCCTCCAGCTATGTATTATCACAGATTTAATGATCTTTGCAAAATAAAGTTATATCATCCAGTGATAATGATCTCCACATGAAGCAAACTTGCTCAACATTTTAAATAATTTATCAGCTTTCTGTAATTTCCTGCCACTCTCTTTCCAAAGTCTCTGCCTTTCTTACAATAACTTAATTTTTTAATTTAATGTCAGTGAGGAGGTTCCAATTTTGATTTCATTTAGTGTTCCTCATTTTTCAATATCAGTGAGTGTTATGTCTTACATTTTCTTTAGGCTTTTTGTTTGTTTGTTTTCAGAACTGGAGATTGGCTCACAAAAGGGAAAAAAACTGCTACAAGATTAATTCAGCTATACGACATAATGTAATTATAGCTAGCCAGTTTCATGTATTCATGCTCATTCCTGATGCTGGTCTGATTCAAACATTTTGTTTGAGCGGTTGTAACTTTAGGACTTAGAGACATTTCTAGTAATTGCTGATGATGTCTTGCCTTGCAGCTATCCAGATGAAATTCTACTGCAATCATGCCATGCCACTCAACTCACTAAGTCAGCCTGCTAGAGTACTTCACAACCTTCCCCATTTAAGTTGCTGAAATAGTGTTGTGTCTTCTGCAATATTTGCTACATCTCCGTTCATCTTCCATTTTCTGGCTAATAATAGCACATTAAGTGCTAACACGAGGCCTAGCAAAGAACTGAAGTATATTGCACTACTACTATAAAACTTGAACATATATATAGTTACTGCCTATTTCCTTCTGTCAGACACTGTCCATTTGAGAAACCTTGCTTCTCCTTTAACATCTTTTGTTTTTCCTAGGCTTTTCTACAGAAAAGCTGGAAAAATACTAAAGGAAAGTAACACATATCCTTTGGGTAAATTTCCTTATCTCCTTTCCAGTTCATTTTGGAACAGATTTAATGTTTTCTTTCTGGTATTTTTTTCACCTACTATATCAGTAAATATAACAAATACTATTGACAGCTTAATTATTACAGAACAGCTTGATTTTTCTTGAAATATCTGTTAAGCCTTTCTCACCACTTGAGCCTGTGTACAGTAAAAAATTCTCCTGCTTAGACTGATTCCTACAGTGTTAAGATAAAGCATGCATGTTTAAAACTGGGAAAAAAATTCAAGAGAAGACCTGAAGTTTTGGAATCGGCCTATAGTTTCAGAATTTAAGGAGAGAGTGAATATTTTTAAGAATGCTTTGTAAAATACTGAAATGTAAATTTAACCATCCCCAGGACAAGGACTAATCTCATCATGAGTTTACCTAAGCAGTATTATTCATTGCTAACATATTCTTTATTTGCACTCTCAAGTAGAATTTTAATTTTTCATAGCTGAAAACAGATTTTGATAAATATCATCATATGTGCTGCTGCCTATATGGGGTTGCTCTGTAGGCCAGATTAATGCCAGTAAGGTCAAAAGCCACAGAGTTGTTATAGCTGTGAGGATTTAAGGAGACGAGTCAAGATTCGGGAGAAGTAGTACTATCTTTTATTGAATGAAATCATACAGCTGGACTACCTGCAATTATGATCGTGTACTGGGCCTGTATTCCCAAAAACATGTGGGTTTTTTTTCTGGACTGACAAAAATCACTACCACTCTCCGTAAATCCTGCCTTACTGATACAGAAAAAAGATCAAAACAAGGGAGCATAGTTCTGGAGAAGAGCTTAGTTTTGGAAATTTTGACAAACTAGTGGCACACATCTGAGTGTGTTTCCTGGCTGTTGCTTAGAAGGAAGGAAAAATACTTCCTTGTTAAACAAAGATTGAAGATTAGGAAAAAGTGGTCCCTTCATTGCCTTTTTTAAAAATCATGGTGAGAGTAAAAAAATCTTTCACCACTTCACCACAAAGACTTACCAAATAGTTATTTTTTTAAATATCATTGGTATAATTGGTATTTTACTGGCTGAAAAACACCTAAAAATTGCCAGGCTAACCACAGGCAGTGTTCACAGTGAAGGAAACAATACAAAGGCACATCAACTCAGATGCACAAATGGACCTAAAATTTATACCCACATGTGACAATTTAGTAAATTCTTTATGTGCATCTGAAAATTTACAGAAAGGATTTGAAAGTACAGAACAAAAATACTTTGCAGATAGACTGAGAAAGGTATGTACAATTGAGTCGGAGGGAAGATATGGAACATTAGGACTAATAAATAAATGCTAACCTTGAGAATGAGAACACCTAGTACCCACGGCTGCTTGTTTTTGCTAAAAAAAAAGTTACAAAACAAACTACGTAGCTGAAATAAAGAAACTGGTATGAAGTATTTTGCAGGCAGAGAAGAAAAAAAAGAAAACCAGTTAAAATTTGTCTGAGGCAATGTTTTTCAGATACAATGTACCCATTGCACTTTATCACTCGGGATAATTTACTGTTTCAAAAGTTTCATTTATAATATAATGACTTTGTAATTTCATATATTTTGAATCCCTGCAGGTTTTCTTATTATGTGAAAGTGTGCACTTAACTATAAAAAACATGATGGGTGCTTAGCTCAAGCACCAATGAAATAGATGAGTAAAATCTAACAGAACTATTTTACAGACCTGGTTACTGTAAGCAGTCATGCTCCTTCATAGCATGTAGAGTAGAAATGGGCTCTAGTGACATACAAAAGAAACTCTTACTTTGATTATGCCAGTATTAATTATACAATACAACAGCTCCTCTGAGATGAACAGAATCATTGTAGCTTGTGAAATATGTGCATATCTTTTACTACTGAGAAGCCCTACAGAAGTGTAATAATTAAATTAACAAATTAGAAGGTTTGCCAAGCACGTAGCAGGATCTAGGTTTATGGATAAGAGTGAATGAAATGGCAAGATTAAAAAGTAATTTCACTTTTTAAACTGAGACCTTCTGTCATATATGTCCAAAAGCATCCTACTTTTGAGAATTTAGTCCCAAACTAAGCAAGTCACGATATCGCAGTTTTTTCTGTTGTTATAAAAGCGTAAGAACAACGTAATTACTACTTGCCAACTATCCCTACTTTTTAACTGTCTCTTATTTTCACATTGTTGTCAAAAGCTGAAACTTCATAATTATAAAATTAGTGTAACTTGTTTTAAAATACCACGATCCTAGATCACTGTACGTTAATAATGTTGAAAATAAACTTGTTTTTGAAAATAATGTGTTGGACTCCAATGATTTTTTGTGTAACTTCTTTTTGTAGTTAAACATTAGTTTTGGTTATATGTGCGTGGTTTTTAACTTCCTTGTTTCATCTCTTGTTTTCATGAATGATTAAATGCAGCACCAGTGGACCATATTCAGTGTTGCATTTATGACTTCAGTAGATCAATAAATTAAGACTTCAGTAAATCAATAAATTTAAACTTTTATTCATGTGCTATAAAAGGACAAGATGCAAAGTGGTAACAGTTTTTTGAATTTTGTGGTTGTTGTTTTCTTGTTTGGTTTTATCAAAATCAAGTAACAACCAAAATAAAGAAAATCCCTAAGAACGAAGAAATATGCTTTTTGGCAACTTATCTCATAATCTTTCCTAATTCTGGGAAATGTTCTCATCCCCTGTCTATGAATATAGAGCAAATATAGCACTCACATAGCAAGTAACATCTTTGTTATGTAACAGTGTGACATTTTAAATAAAAGTAAAAATATGTGCAGCAAGATAAATATGCAGTGGAAACACCTCATGAAGCAAAAGCAGAATCTATTAGCTAGTGAATGGAGGGATGTGTGATGATCAGGCATTTCTAAAAATAACTTGTTGACTCAGATCATAGAGCTGAATTAAGATTGTACATGAGAAAAATAAACCTGATGAAAGTAATTTGATGACAACATATTTACTGTTACCTTTTAGAAGTACATTGCCATTGTCGTAGCTGTAATATTTTAAATTATGATTTAATTTCACCATTACAACATACCTTTGCAGAGAGAAAATGCTGACGTCAACTGTTAAATCAGCACCCTTTTAGTAGATACCCTTTGCAAGAAAAAAAAACTATTACATAAGCAAAAGGTGTTATTTCTTAAGTAACACTTATTGCATAAGGAATCCTACTCACCAGGGAGCAAATGAGTGGACTTTTCCATTTTAATTACAAGTAAAGGAACTTAGTTCTTGACTGGATATCTAATATGCTGTGTAATTGTTTATTATGACAAATTGGTCAAAAATTATTGTCTTTCAAGTAAAATTTTATTATGGCAATCAATTGTCCCAGAAAAAAAAAGACATACAGTTTCAAAACTAGAACTTCTGCAGGTCATCCAAGAAAATTCCGTATTAGCTTCTAACTTTAAGAGACAGTACTTCATTTCACAAATTAAAAGAAAGCAACTGCAGAAGAAATATAGCCTTAATCTTATTAGGCTATAGAACACAGAAATCCACTAGGAATGATCACAACTATTTCACAGAATTGTATTTTAAATTAAAAAGAAATATCTGAATTAACGTACAGGTTATTTTTTCCATCTCAAAATGCTTCCCTATTTCAAACCACTATAGGATACCAATTACAAAAGCATCAATAAAAGTAATAAATAAGGAATCAACTAGTCCTGGTTTTGAATAATCTTCAAATATTGACCTAATAGAAAAGCACAAAGTTAAATCTGTGTAAAGGGTTTGATATTTCAAAACAGACAAGATAAAGTGTCATGTTGTTATCTACCTACATGGAGATGACGGATGTAAACATATGGGAGGCTATTCCAGTTTCCTGCTCATTATCATTCTTGAAATGACAAAGTTTTACTTCAGACAGCAAAAACATGCAAAGGAAAAGGCTGCCCACCACCCTGGAGGCATTTTCATTGTGCATTGGTCTCTTCTACCAACTTCAATGAATTTGGGCAATAGTTACTGTAAATTATATCCTTCTTATCCAAACTACCACAAAGGCAGCTTAAGGTGTTTCCCCTCTTACAAGGGCATTTCTTACTTTGATATCTACGTTACTAGCATGGCCATTTCTGTATTTCAGTATCTCTGCAAAACACATGCTGCATATAAAAAGTCATTTGAAATATTTGACAACAACAAGCTCTGATGTTTCAGTCTGGATTATTTTATGAACATGCTTTAAGTAACAGGTACAAAATTTTGCTATTAGTATTATTTTAGAAATGTAGACTAAAACTAAATACCATATTGCAGAAAAAGCCTAACAAGTTACTGAACCCAGAGGGACCAGATTAACATGGAAACTTCCTCTGCCTTCTTCAGTTTTCCAATAAATTAAAAACCCCACAGTTCATGTGACAAAGCAGCTGGCTAAATGCAGATTTAGCTGTCAGGCAGAAATCCAAGTAGGACTGAGCTCAAGACAGGAAGTAGAAAGTAACTCTTTAACAAAGTTTTTCAATGCAACTATCTCCTTTTAAGAAGTAAAAACCAGCAAATCCTGGCTATTATATAGATGCATACCATTAATTTTCTCCCCACGATTTTTTAAAAGAATATAAACAAAGTCAGCTTCTTCTTTGTGAGGAGATAAAGACATCTAGTATTTTTTCAGACTTCAGCTAAATTTGAGATTAGCATTAATCCCCAGAAACTGGAATGATGCTTCTATACTGCTAACAACTGTTCATTGTCCTATGACTTCTGTGATATTTAGGAAAACAAAAGTGCAACAATGCATCACATTGTCAGTCTTATATGTTAATTGTAAGACCTTTGGTTCTCATCAAATTAAGAGTGGGAAGGATTTCACTGCATGTTAAAATAGGAAGGAATATACAAAGAATGAAAAAGTATTTCAGGTGAAAGACAGTAATAGCAGCAGAACAAATAAATATAAAAATATAAACACACTGTATGTATGCATGTATAATATTCAACTGATCCATCAATAAATTCTGGTTAAAATGTTAGTATTTGATCTTGCAATAAGATATGCTGAAACAATCTTCCAGTTAAAGCACTGGGTATACAAAGTTATAAAAAATATATGGTGTGACAGCTTGTAATAATGGAAAGGTATTAGCTGAAGTGGTCTTACTAACAGTATATATTTTCCAGCAGAAAACTATGAGACAACTTCTTGAATTCTAAGTCTCACCAGGATAAGTCAAGAAAAAGATCTCATATTTTGAATAAGTAAAAATGAAAAGATTAAAAGCACTTTTCAACAAAGTAAACTTTCAAATAAAAAAACTTTTTAAAGAAGCTTAAAAACTGCATTGGAAATGTTGACTATAAAATGACTTACTCTCTGATTTAAGGAATATCAAAGAAAATTCCAAGTGGAATCAGAGACCCAGATTCACTAGAGGGAGAATTTCTTTCCTGGAGGAAACAGGGAAAAAAATAGTTCACAGTAGAAGAGCATGTAGAAATAAGCTGTATTTATTTCAGTGGGGAAGTTCATATCCATCCTCAGACACCAAAGACTCAAAACGAAACAATGTTTTAAAATCTTAAAGATAATTATAAATTCTTACAGCTTAAAACATTGAGGAAGTATGTCAGTCTGAAATGTTTCTATTTTATTTGCTGAACAAAGTATTTCAATAACATTTTAAATTAAAATTGTGAAGCATTAGCAAAAATCAACTTCAAGTTCTTATACCAAGACAAAACCTATTCTGGCTATTGACTACAAAAAAAAAAAAATCTTAAATTATCACAGCATCTTAAGCATTCAGTTGATGTAGGGCAGCCTGTAGATTTGACATCTGTTTTCTAAGGTCACCATTTAAACAGGATCACACAAAAAAAATTTGCTTCTTACAAAGAACAATTTACATAGAAGTGAATCACTTATGTATGATGTTTTATAAGACCTAATGTAGCACTGCCGGCACTCCAAAATCTCGTATTAAAAAAAAACTGAAACATACCTCATAGGATGGTCAATGTCCTCTCTGGAGACAGAAAAATTACTTACATTTAGGTTCAAAATTCTTGACCGCTGTTTTACATTCATCAGAATAATTTCCAAATTTAGACAAAAGGAAAGCCAATGAATTATAGGTCAAAATTTCTGTAAGTCTGAATTGAAGTCCAAATGTCTGAATATGAATTTTAGTATCCAAATGTCAACTTTTCTATATTTATACTCTCTTTCTATTTGAAGATATATTTTTCCAGAGTCTAATTATGTTTTTTGGCAGAAACATTGCCCAGAGCATTATGGAGTTCTGCAGATTTTTAACATCAGAACTCCTGGCAAAATCCCTATATAGCAGATAAAATTTTAGCAGAAAAAGCAAGAGAAAAAAAGCAGTAAAAATCAAATTTCTCTCCTCAACTCTTACATAACCAATGTTCTTTGAGCTTACTCTCTCCTATATGGCCAAAAATGAAAGACCGTAACAGGGCTCAAAAGTACCATTTCATAATGGTGCACTTCTCACTGCAAGCAGTCTGAAGTTTCTGCAGTCAATTGTGCCAAATTTTTCATAAAATAAGATCCTCTGAGAGAAAAAAAAAATTTAAAAAATCATTTAAGTTTTTTTTAGTATTTCATTACTCATGTACATAAATTCTATGAGACTGAAACTTTACTTATAACCTCCTTTTCCCCAAGCTAAACTCCAACACATGGAATTCTACCAAACACTACAGAAAATTAAACACTAGAGGCAAGAAAGATAAAATTTTATGGTAAACTGTAAAGAAAGGCGAAGGATTTGTTAAAGAACATATGAAAAGAGTTTGAAATATTCACTGTCATGATCATCTCCTCCGTGCAAAAAAACCCAATATTATGAATCACCAGCATGAAGAATGAGTGAACTACTTCTGATTTCTCCTAACTAATCTTATAATATCATCACACAAAAAGATAAAATTACTTAGTATTCCTGAGAAAAGAACATCATTAACACTGTACATCATATTATAATTTTATAAAAGAATTTTACAGAATCAATATAAGTTCTTCAATAATATTACAAAGTATTCTTAAGACATATATCCTTAATTTCTGCAAATTGTTTTGTAAGAACTATGGAACATCATTCCAGAGAAAGCCTAATTCTTAAACAGAATCAGAGGTCTCCAAATTTGTCCTTATGCTGCACAGCAGGTGCATCTTTACCTCCAGAATTCTTGACAGATGCTTTCAGGTCTCTTATGCACCACCAAAGTCTGAAGATCTACAACTTCCTTAGGCAATATAAACCAGTGCTTTTACTTTACTGTCAAAAGTGGTTGTCTCATGTGGTGGTGTTTTTTCTCTCTAATATCCAACCTAAAAATCCCTCACTCTTCCCTAAATATACGTTTGAAAAGCAAGTCAAAATCCCCAACTGGGATCATTATGCTTGAGTTAACTGATTATAAATGGGTGTATTGTTAATTTTACAGCTGATTCTAGTTCTTGCTGCAAATTACCTTAGATTAGATTGTAATGATGCCATGATGATTTTTTGCCTTTACTTTTATACCCCTTTTATATATACCTTTTTATAAATTCTGTATTCTTAGTGTTTTTTAGCCTACATTCTTAAACTTGTATGTCAAGCTAAGAGACTAAACATCTTAGAAGCTTTGTAGTTAGGGATCAAAATGCCCCAGACCCCAAGGTCCTCTCCAGAACACATTTTGTAAACTAAGATAGAACCATCCAGGGG
>VXAD01009529.1:465348-496908 GCA_013399195.1 Dicrurus megarhynchus
ATTGGTAGAATAGAGATAAGACAGGAAATTGCATGTCTAGAACAGGTTAGAACTAATTGCTATAAAGTTATAAATAAAGACACGTACCATCCTCTGGTTGGGTTTGTAACGGGGTATAAAAGTCCCGGTACGCCCAGCCGGTGGGCAGAACCAGGGTACTTCGGCTGCCGGGTGGACCTGTGGCTGTGCAGGACACCGCAGCCATAGATAACATTAGAATAAACAACCTCTGCACAGCAGCTTGCGGCCTCTGAGTTTCTGGGCAAATGCGCTGAACCTGGGGTTTTAACACCATTTCTCTTACAATGTGCAAAGACCAGGATAAGGGTTGGCACACGCATGGAGGTGCATTCGGCCTGGACGTGGTGCACCTAAGGATCCTTAAAATAAATACTGAAGTAAAACTTTTTCCCTTCTAACTGTGTTTGATTCTTGATTTTAAGACCAGGAAAAGGCATCAGTAAATCCAAGGTTCTTTATGAGGTTCTCTTAAATTTAACCCCAAAATATTCAAGGAAAATTTTCAAGTTGCAATTTTCACTGGCTATATATACACATCTAATATATGTATGTCTAATAAAACAGTACCTACAAAATTACAAAATTAACATCTCCATCAAAAAAAGCATGAATATTAAACTTCTAAAAAAAGTTAACAGAAATAAGTTAACCTTTTGAAAAAAAATAAAATTCAGACATTATATTCTCTGTCCAAATCTTGCATTCTGTGGCTCAAGAACAACAACAACAAAAAATTAAAATTACAAGAAATGTAAACCACAAAAAATTTTTAATTGGGAGCAAGGAGGAGATTCAAATGGCAGAATTATTCCTAGAAACATCGTGGACATTTTGGGCACCAGCACAGGATTTAAATCAGAGCTTGTGAAGGTCACAGGAGCTCATAAGAAAGAATATAAAAGGATCACTTACAAGGGCAAGGTTGAGATCACTTACAAGGTTGAGAAGCTAAAACAGAGGTTTAGATGAGGTCAGAAGTAGAACATTTGTTGCTTTTTTATTGTATTTAAAGAATGAAGACTTGGATTACAGAAGTTGGAAATAAACATGATGGTACACAAGATATGCATAACTAATTGGATCAACTCCTCTACCACCTGACAGGCTTTGAGCATTATCTCACAACTGTAGGAGAACAATATATTCAAAACATATAAAATTTTTTACTCAAAAGATTTGCAATAAACTTTAAATACCACAAAATATTTTTTAATGAATGGGCCTTCCTGCTGGATTCAGTTGGATGAACATTTATTGAAGCACTAATTGTCAGCACTACTTTCAGATCTCCATCAGTTCTCATAAATGTCCATATGTTCTTTGGTTTAAAAGTGCAGCTTAATGACACAGGAAAGTGCAAGCCAATTTATCATCCTTCCTTAACCTTTTGAAAAATAAATTAGTTTTTATGAGAAACAATCACAGTAAATAAAGTAAAAAGCATTTCAATTCTATCATAATATGGTGTCATTCTGCATTAAGTCTTAATGCAATTGCTTAATTTAAAAATTATTCAAATCAATCACTTATTTTTCCTCTGACCTAGAGTTCAGTATCTCTAGAAGGGCAAAGACAAGGACCAACTTTCCAAATGGCTTTATATGTTCGAGATGGTGTTTGTACGTATCTCTCAGCAAAGCCACATTTCTACAGTACAACCTCTACTTTCAACATATTTATACTAGTATAAAATTCTTTGTGCTGTAGGGATTTATTGTCCCTTTAAAAACCTACACTTACGTGAAGCATTTTAACCGGTACAACCGAATCCACACTAGAGGGTGCTGCTATTTTAATTGTAAAAGGTTTTTACAGATACTGCAAGCTTCAGAGCAGTACATTTTGTAATGTTTCAGAAGTGTTTTCTTGCTATCTGGGACAGCAAATTACTACCAAATGATAATTAAACTTACGGTCACAGAAAGGCTTTTGTGCTGAAGTTCACGTTTTGTGATGTGCTGCCCTAGCCAACTGTACATAAAATAAATGCAATCTACTAACTCTTGTGGTGTGTTAGAACTTGTACTTAATGCTTCAAAGCAACAAAATTCATAATAAACACAGGAGAGTCTTTTTTCCCCCATCTGTCTCACTATAGCTCACCAGACACATCACTGGTACATGTCAAGTCTTGTTCCAAATCTAGAAGTTGGTTATTATTTGCTATCATAATTGCACATCGGGTGCTTGCATTTAATGTTTGAATAAATTAGTAAAGAGAATGAAGAATTTTTAGCATCAGAAAAACAGTTTGTAAAATGAATGCTGGCAGATTTGAAACTGCACAAGATTGTACTGACTCTTCCAAAAACAAGAATATGTACTTTTTCAATGTTGCATTAAGATTAAAAAGGAAAATACACTTTACAAAGTACATACAACTTGAAAGCTTCAAATAGAATTTTGCCTCAGGTTGCAGAATAGCCTTTGCAGGAGCTGACTTCCATACCAATAATTCTCCATCTTCCTTGATCCATATGAAGCAACATTTACATGCTGCCTCATATCTGATCTCCCTATTCACACTTTAAACTTTCTGAGAACATGGGTATGACTGGAAGCTCTAATGCATCACATCAGGGCCCATTTGTCCTGGTCCACATTTCCATTGTTCATCCAGTACCAAACCCACCCCAGAATACATATTATAGACAAGAATGAACTGGGGAGATATAATTGATCTTCTTACTTGGCTTTTACTCCCCCAGAGACTTCTGTCTCTCAGGATCTATCCAAAAAATAAGGGGAGAGGAAAAGATATTACTCTACCTTCTCTCTTCTACCATTTCCACAGACAAAAGGAAAAGATTCATAAATACAAGCAAATGAAGGGAAAGATTTTTGTCTATGACATGACAAATAACAAGCCTGATGCCACAGAGGGATCCTATGAGAAAATGTTCTGTGAGCTAACGGCTATAAACCCAGTTGATCGGCACTGGACTGAAAGAAAAGAAAGATTTTACTCTAGTTCCAGTTCCTATAAAGAAAAAAAAAGGGAAAAAAACCCCTCAGAAAATTATAACAAATGTACAGATGCAGTGATTAAGGGGTACTATGTATACTGCACAGTAAACCACTGTACAGCTCTTAAAAAAAATCCAGAAAAAAATAAAATTTTAAAAAAAGGTAAAACTAAGAATTTGAAACATTTCTAAGACTTCTTGATTTCTGGTCTCTTCCCCCCACTCTCTTTTTCTCTATTTCTTCTGCCCCTTCCCCTCTTCCCCCATTCTCTGCCTCCTTCTGTCTATTTTTGAGAAAAAAAACAACCAGATATTGAAATGCTTCATTTAGTTGTCAGAGAGATATAAGCACTATTTAAATTTTTCAGGTGCATCTCCACTTTGAAAAAGCTTAGTTTATTCATCCAAAGAAAAAGCCATTAGGTAAAACTTGCAAGTAACAAATAGCAAATATTCATATTAGAATAGCTAGCAAAACATTACACTAGAAAGCACTCATTTAAAGGATGTATTAAAATTTTAAAAACAATGTATTTGTATAAAATTATCTTCTCTGTTTACTGACAATTCTGTAAACCTAATCTAATCTTTGTACAAATATATGTTGTGAAGCATTTACACAGCTGCAGGAATACCTCCAGTAGTTAAAACTCCTTTAATTTTTTCAGAGAATCTATAAAGATTTTCAGATCTCATATTAAGATCACCAGCATAGCTTTGATAGTCCAAACAACTATTCACACACTTCACTTAATAGTCACTGAACTATTAAGGTTCAAAGAATTCTAAACATCCCATAAAACAACCTGTTTCAGGGTTACAACATCTAAGGGAAGACCAACATTACAGATCCCTAAGGTCCTATTTCTTGTCCCCTTTTGCTATTCAACAACATGGGTTGAATGAACATAAGAATGGACAGATTATGAAAATTGTTCTTTGAGGCAACTAAAACAATTCTTTCAGAACACTTTTTTTAATATTATCTCATAAATGAGGTGGTTTCTTGTTTTACTCCACGTACAAATTGAAAATCTGATTTTTAAGAAAATCTACCTCTGAATACAGATTTGTTATTTAACTACTGACAAGGTAAGTAAGTTTTACCATTTCATAATAATTCAAATTATATGCTTAACAAATGTTTTAGAAACAACAGGTCATTTAGAAATGCCCTCTACCACCTAGCCAGAAGTCTGTAAAATGTTATTAATATTATTTACTATTTATGATATTGCTAACACATATAATCCCTACCACCCGAGGCATTTTCTCTTTGCTGCAAGCGTAACGTTAAATCTCATAAGAGATGCAAAATATATATTTGCATGGAGAAATGCACAACAATTCAGAGAACCAAAATTATTTGGGTTGGAAGCAGCCTTCCATTAGTGAAATCTTTTCCTCAGAATCCACTTTTAATGCAGTAAGAAAAAATATGTCCTTCAAAACTTGTTCTGTTTATTAGCAAAACAATTTGTGACTTATTTATTTCCATCTAGTCTGTTTTACTTAAATTTGCCCTTAACTTTTTCCCCAAACACTTGAAACTTCTATATGCACGAGGTTCTATCAGGTTTGATTAATTCAGACAGCCTTCTGTGGACAAGTAATCTTGCTCAATTTATTTATCTGTTTGCACAGCTTCTTGTATACTGATGTCATCTGGAAAAAGGAGGGGAAGTTCCCAAGTGGCTGATACAGAATCAACCAGTAGGGATAAATCATTTTACAGCTGTAAATACATATTTTGGTATAGTTTGTGTCTAACCATATAATGTAATTTTTACACAAGAAGATACTATCTGTAATAATGGAAAGAGCACAACACAAAGACTAGATAATACTTATGAGAAGGGGTTGCTGAGCTAAGCAGACCTTGCTGTGAGCCAGCATAGTCATTCCTGTACTCTTAGTTAATGTTGCTTTGGAAGAAGGTCAGTTCTGTATGTACATGAAAAAAATACTGAAATGATAAAGCAAGAAAGCATACTTGGAAACAAAAAACCAAAAATATTTTAAAATGCAAGCTATGTGCAGTACAAAGGAAAATATAGAAGCACAAACTCTGAATTTCATCTTACTTTCCCTAGTCATTATGGCCATTTCAAAGACCATTTCTAATAGTTCTGTGCATAACATTTCTTAAAAAATCTTTTTTTACAAAGGCTGCAATAATTCAACTACTATTATAAGATTACAGCCATATTAGGATGCTACAGTCCTCACCACACTGCAAATCTAACACACCCTGAACAAGGCATGCTGAAGGAAAGGCATTTGTAGGTATACTGTCACAGGATTTCACTTCCTGTTCCCTTTGCTACTGTTCCTAGCAGTGAATCATTCTAAGCATCCAGAAGATACTCTAAAAACATTCCACTCTGGTAAAACTACATGGGAATATATAAAGAGCTTCTGATTCTTCCTTTCCAAAACCAAGGAAATGCAGCCATTACTAAGACACGAGGATCAGAGTTGTAAGACCACACGTTAATGCAGCAGGACGTGCCCCCTATCACAGGAGGGCTTATCTGTCCTGCCTATCAGGTGGTGCAATAGCTCAGGGCATCTTCCCCCTCACATGAATTTGGTAATTGGTGAAGTAACTCCATCAGGAGAGCTTGCCTGCTACTGAGTTCTTTTGGTGCCATGAAGGTCACATTCCCAGCTGACAACAAACATCTTGCCTTTGAAAGCGAGGACTGTAGGAAGATATGCTGGAATTTCTGACTGACAGACACTTCACTTTACAAACTATAAAAGCTACACCGAACTTTCACAAAGCAGAAGTCTTCTGCACATTCCCTGAAAATGTGTGGGGTCTTCTACCCAAAGCTGGGACACCAACTTGCATAGTTACTTTCTCGAGGGTTGAGTGAAAGGACTCTGTGAACCCCATCATCAATTTGGTGCTAAGTTACATTTACACCTAACCTATACTATTTCTTTGCTAGCTATGTATCTATATCTAGATAGAGATATATAGCCATATATAACTAATATAGGTACCTTTATGTCATGCACTATTATGTAATCTACGAGTAGTCCTTTTGTTTTATCCTGTGTAGTAACTAACTCTGTTAAAGGTCTTTTGTCTGTTAATCTCCTGTCTATTCAGTAAATAACTCATTTCATAATAGACCTGATCTGCCATTCTTGAGAACTTGCAAACCAGAGCGATTTAGGTGCAGGTCACCTGAGTAGAGCTGATGCCAAAAATCTGAGCCAAAAATCTGAGCCTAAGGCAGGCCTTGTCTAGAGCTCTCACTCAATCTGTAACAGTTGTACCGAAGATGATGCAGCAGCATTTAGAGATGTATATTACCTGCCGTGGGACAGGTCCAAGGTCTGAAAAACCCAACACTGGGCAGAGACTGAGCTATGAAACTAGGACAGGAATTTATTATCATGAAATCAAAGTAGCCAGAAAAATGTGGGAAAAGCCATCTCATTGTGTCATTTTATCTGTGCAGAAAGAAAAAGAAATCCAACTTGGAAATGTTTTATCACAAAAAATTTGTCTAATTTACATCCTAACGTACAGGTGGCACTGAACCAAGATTTTATTTAGCTTGGAAACTGCTGAAAATGCTTAGATGTGTAAGCAATTTAAGGTAGTGAAAGGCACGACAACCAGCTACCATCCCACTCAAATAAATATGGGCTGGCACTGCAAACACCTATCTGAAGCTGAGACCATGCAGTCTGCATAGCCAGGAGAGGGTAATACCTGTAAATAATTATCAAAGGTAGCAGCTGGGGTAGACCATAACTAGATATCCTTAGTCCAAAAAACATATCCTGAAGCATTACATTTCGCAACTTCATGAAACCACTTTGGTTTGCATGAATATTACAGCATTATTATACAGTCACACTGAAGTTTGTCTAACACACTCCCTTGTCTAAAAACTTGCAAAAAGTTTAGCTTTTCATTTACTTTTATTTTGATCTAGATATGAAAATTATCTGATGTTTCTTTTTTGAAGTTCTAAAGTCAAAGTCAATGATAAAATAAGGCACAGAATAATGCAAATGATATGTAGTAAAAAGAAAAATTAAGTCTTCCAAGGTTCCACAGGGAGACATTTATTGCCAAAATTAAAAGAAAAAAAAAAGAGCATGGTATTTTGTATTCAAGTATAGACATACAGGCATTGTAGGTTCTTCCTTGAAAATACCACACAAATTCAAAACACATTCTCACTTTCCCTACTTACCCTGTCAACTTCAGACATTTTACGGAATGTTTCTCCCACAAAAGCTCACAACTCTATACAAGCAGAATATTTATTTTCTAGAATAAAGGAATACATGTCATTATGTATTTGACTAGTTATGTAATGCTAATAATCTAAGGAAGGAAAGATTGATTTCAAAGTTACCCGATATTTAGGTATCATTTAAATTAATAGCATGTGTTAGTTTTTCAACCTATTAGAAATTTTTGAGATTTTCTAGAGACCTTGTATGTGACTTTATCCACCAGATAGCTAGTGTAGTGCTAGAACTTCCAAAAACCATATTCCCTTAATCCACACAGTATTCTGCTCTACACTGGCACTCGATCAGAGGGCAGGCTAAGACGATGACTATAAGAAAACCTTGTGATAAGAAACTTGAGTTCTGGAGAAGGTTACTTCAGCTGCCCTGACACAGGCTGCTTTCTGGAGAGAAGCACCTTGCTAGGATTTTCTGCAACAGCATGTATACTTTGCCCACATTTGTAGGACCCAAATGAAAAAAAAAAAAAAAAGTAAACATTCAACATCAAAGTAGGGATGATGGTATAGAACGAAAAAATACAAAATCCAGTGAAAAACATATTAACATCACTGTAACCTAAAATAAATAGGTGTTGTACACACAGAACTGTGTTTCACATTTAGTGCCCAACGCCACAAAGCTACCTTTATTTTCTATTTATTGGTACTGTCATAATACGAAAAACAAATACCATTTGTTAGGAAAGCAGCCGTTACACAAAATTAACAGACATATTCTGCTTCAGGGCATGAATACAAGAAAATTGTCAGACATTAATAATGTAGACAGAGCATTTTCCTGGGAAAATGAAGATCCAATGGAACAACAGATAAATCATGCCCAACTGCTCACTGTTTGTTGTTTCACAATCTGTTGTATTTTATCGAATATGACTAGTACAAGTCTGTTACAGCCATAAAAAAATTAGCAGAAATTAATATGTAAATTACTGTAGTACTTGTGTGGGAATCCATTTCATTAATTTGAATTCACTGACATCACTGTGTAATCTAAATTTATGAGGTTTTCAACTGCCACTCCATGGAGAATTCTACATTTATTGAATTTTTCTTTAGAACTATTTTGTGCATTAAATAATACTTGCAGGGCAGTAATGTACATGAATGGCTTGGAATTTAATCTATATAACATATACCAGGCGTTTTGCCTGTGAGAAGACATATAACCCACAGTACAAAAAAAAAAAAAAGGCATTTAGAAATTTCCTTTTAGAACATTTATGGACAGCAATGAAAACAAACTATTGGAAGAAGGAACAAAGAAAGTTTTTGAAGTTCTCAGTGAAGTAAATACTGCTCATAATTATTTTGTTGAAACAAATGCAAATCTTCTTGTTAATATAAGGGCTTTGTAATGTGTAGAACTTGAGTTGAAGAAAAAAGGCACAGAATAAATTCCATAGAAATCTGAACAAGAAGGTTTATCAATACATAGGCCAGCTTGAAGGCTAAAGTTTCAATACCAAGTTTTGGAAAATAGCAGCAAGAAAAGAAATATTAGAATATTTCTTTCAATAAAGAAATATAAAGAACAAAACTCTTTGTTCTTACCATTCAACACTTTAAATAACATCTGGATACAAATATAGTAAATGCTTTGCATAATCTTGGCTTTAATATCCTCTAGTTTTCTAGATGTAAAACAGGTATCCAAAAAACATACTATCAAAATGTTTCACAAGAAAATAGTGAAGAAAACATGTTAACATGCTTTCTGAAAAAAAGAGAAAATACAACAGAAAAGTAGAACAAAACATTTAGTCAGTTATGATGACCTAATTTTAGAAGGATAAAAATGTGAAGCTTAAAAAATATTTATATGATCAAAAGGTTTTATTTTCAATTACTGACAGCATAAAGTGGAGTTTTCCCCCACTGTGACTGTAAATGTTTTGATATGATATATATATATTGATATTTGCTGGTGGGATGCACTACTAGGTTTATTATTTTGCAATATGCAGTTTTGTTAAGCAACAGGACTGTTTCATTACTAAGGCTCCTTGAAGTATTTATCTAGGCGTGCCTATGGTGCAGTTTTACCCCTACCCATTTCAGCCTTTTTCACACACAGACATGTATCCATAAACAAAGTGAGTTTTCATGTATCATCCAGCCTTTGAATGAAGATAACTGCTTTGAAATGGGGCTTTGGGGGCAAGAAAAGGCAGGGTTTGGTTTTAGATTTGTTTAACCATGACACAATGAGGAATATATTCCCAAACAGCAACGAATCTTTCACACTTGTCAAATCCTCCTGTGAGCATTCCCTGCAGCTCTGCTGACTACCAGAACACCTGTCTGCTCCAAGGTCACTGATTCAATGTCACGTTGCAGTAACATGCTCACACACAATTAGGATTTCAGTATCATCTTGCAAGAAATTCTGGTATCCCTGTTATTTTACTTATTACTGGGTAATTATACTTCTTGAATTGGCATGATTTTATAAATCATAATCTTGAAATTAGTTTATCTGACTAGCAAAGAAGCAAGTAAAGATATGACCCAAAGAAGCATGTAGGGACAGAAGTCTCTCTTAGATGGAATAGCTACACTTCATTTATTTGTATCACTTATATGGAGACTGCATTTCCATAGGCTCCTCTGCACTGATCACCTACTAAAGGAATCTTTTTTTTCTTTTTATTCTTTTTCAAGAGCTATGTTTTATAGTTAAAACATCATCTGTTTTTTGCCTCCTAAAACACTTCCAACTACTTGCTATTTAGGAAGCTATCTGTTTCATGCAAAGACTTTAAAAAATGCTGTATTTCTCCTAATATTGAATAAATTTATAAATTAAGCAACCATTACATGCCCATAGACCTGCATTCAGGTGTAAATTATAAAGGCAAGTAAGAACTACTGCAGGAGTCTCTGTTTTGCCTTAACCTTGGCATTAAAGGAATGTAATACATAACTTTGTGCCATTCCCCTGAGTAACTGTAATGTTAGAATCCTATCCTCCAGTTATTCTGAGATTGAAGCCTTCTGTTCATGTCTGTAACTATAATTTTTCTACCCTGAGTTTTGAAAAACATAGTAAGCAATTGTCAGGAGACACATTCCTCAACAGTACTCAACCTACTTACCAGCCACCTCTTCCTCAGCTCAGGTCTTTGAGAGGAACATTTCCTTTTTACTATGTCAAGTTAAGCTGTTCTTTCCTCCTATCCACAAATGGAGTAACAGATTTTATAGGTGACAAAAGGGGAATGATTCAACTTTTCAAATGCTCAGAGGAATAGTGATCCCACTGCTGTCCCTCACAGAAAATTTCCAATTGTCACTGCAGAAATCCATGTAAAGACCCACTCATCATGGATCTTGTAGATCTACTGCCCCTGAAATTCTGTAAGCATTGCATGGTCCTGCATATGCTGAAAAATTGCTTTCTACTGAAAAAGAAATAAACACATGCAACCTGGTCTCAATCAAAACACAGCCAAAATGATACCTCATACATAAAAACCTGCTAAACCTTGCCCAAGCGTTGTCTGAACCTTTGACTGTTTCCATAGCACTGGCTAGCAGTTCATTAGCTCTACACTCTCTAACTACTGATAGTCAATACCAGTAAGAGTTAAGAGTGCACATATTGGAAGTCACTATAGAGGAGCAATCATGATGGGTATTGACTGCTGTGACCCCAAGATGCTTTACCTCTGGAAAATGGCATCTGAAGACTTACTGCCACGGGTGGCTGTCTCATGTCTCCAAAACTGACCTACCAGGGATACCTAGGCACAGGCTTCACAAAGCAAAGTTATTTCAGTAAAAAATAGAGGAATGTTTAATGTCAGCTCTTTCTCAAGTACCCTTATAATCCTCATTCTGTAATCACCAGCCAATTTTGCTCTCAGTAATCTGTATACACTTTTAATTTAAAGTATCTCAGCTTGTAAAAGTTCCCACTATAATTTTCTGAAACATAATTCAAAAGTTGTCCTTCTTCACAGAAAGGAAAGGGATGAGGATAAAGAATAAAATCAATCTCATGAATTACTTACTTTGCTCAGTCTCACACTTTCTTTCCCTCTCAGCTGGAATCCTATAATGTGAAGAGATGAACAACTAATCTTTCCGATACACAAGTCCATCTTCATATTTGATCCCTCTTCTTCTAAGCTCATCTTTCATCTGCTGATTTAAGAACCACAGCCAAGGACTTTACAGACTTTTTTTCAGTGGGAGAAAAGTTGTGGTGATGGCTGGTTTTGCTCATGACTTCATCATTCATTCTTCTGTTGAAGTCAAAAGAAACATGTAATATTATATAACCACAAGCTACAGTACTGACCAATTAACGCCACCTGGTACCAGGCCTTAACAGAGTCTCTGCATCCTACATCAAAATATTGTCAGTGACAGCAAACCCCATCCTCACCACCTCCTCGAAATAGCATACAACCTATTCTGTCACTCACAGACCAAGCAAATTAAAGAAAATAAAAGGAAGAAACCCCTACCACATGTATACTACAGGCTAGAGAATACTCTCACTGAAGAATCAGCAGAACTTAGAGAAACCATCTAGCCTCCAGTCGTTTTCTGGGAAATGCAATAGATTTCTTCCACAGCCACCACCACCTTGGCCAATTTAAAACACAAATCATGGTCTGCCTTCAGTAAGAACAAGTCTAATACTCAGATTTCCTGCCTAAACGCAAATTGATTCCACAACTACCTTATCTGCCAATACAGACTGATATACAGCATGGCAAGTTACAAATGAAACACTAAACACAACAGAACTTTTATTCACATAAAATACACAGATAACATGAGTATCTTCTGGACTCCCTCAAATTACTATGAGAAGATTCAATAATCACTACTTCTACATCAAACTGCATCTCAAATACACCTACAGCAGTATCCTATTATTAGGCACTCTACTCAACATAAAAGAGAAAGCACACTATATATGAAAAACATGGAAACTATCATATGCATCATAATAAAAGCAGGTGCTTCTTGAAACACCCCAAGAAAGCTGTAAGATACAGAAAGCCCTCAGACACCACTAACATTCATCATGTATTATTCTCTCACAATGCCCTGCTCAGCAATCTCAGACCCTTAACTAAATAAACACACCACTCTAGAGAAATCCATCAAGTCTTCCCTGAGTCCTCTAAACCTCTCAGTTCTGACTCTGAGGGAAACTCATAAAACCCAGATGATTCTGAGAGCTAAAACATAAACTCCAAAGGATGCTAAGCAACACAACAGAGAACATTAGGATTCTGAAGCTTTCTAATTCTCACTCTTCCCTAACAAAAAGCTCCATATTCATCTCTATCTCCCTGCCTGAAAGGACTTAATGACTCTACCGTGTCTTCTCTGGATAACATCCTTTTTCCTTCTTCCACCCTACTCCACAGGTGTTCACTATTTTTTCTTTCAAATGATGCAGGTCAGTACACAGGTTAAACTCACAACAATTTACAGTTGTTCTTCAAGGCCTCTCCTGCTAATACAGGTTTTAAGAGGCTCACATGGTCAAAAGGAGGCATCTTTTCCAATTATTGCAATAATTCTAGGATACTACCATCTCCTTACAAAATATGTAAAGCTTTTAGTCTTACAAAATCATAGTTACAATGCTATGAGTGTATTAAAGTATTTGTTGTTAGCACAAAGACTTTTAAGTGCTTATGTTAACAGAGATAAATAAAACAAACCATGTAGGGCTTCAAGAAACCTGATTACAATGTTCTTTTGTCTACAGCATAAAAATTATTCTATGCTGCACATAAAATTAAGATAATTATCTACTAGTTTAATTTAAGGAAAAGCATGCATGCCTCTTACTGTGGTAACAAAAGCAATTACTTTGGAGGTAAGTTAAATATTAGATTTGAACGTTTTCAAACTAAGCATAATAATGTTTTAACAGCAGTTTACACTATAAAAAATTCAAGCAGTGTCCTTTTATGCATCTGCAAATTTAATTTTAAACGTGCTAAAACTTTATGGGTACAGCAGTATAAAAATTATGTTAACCAGCATTTAACAAGCACAGGAAGTATACTAAGAGTTATGCAATTATTAGCTATAATTTACATATGCATGTAAATTACACAGTATAGAGGTATAAAAGCAATCCTTATAGTGGCTCAGTTAGAGGGAGAACTGCTTTTTTGAAATGTGATCTTTTACTGGTTTCCATACTTGCTGTCATTAAGCCAGCAAGCCAAGTTCTTATTAAGCAAGTATAGTAACAAACTACTGTGATTAGCTTGTTAATAATGTTTGTAGTTTTGCATAGGAATATTAAACTCACACTGTATTTATTTTATTATGCAAGCAAGCAATGTTTCTTATACGTACAAGGACAGAATCAATTAAAATACAAGCTTACTAAACTGTCTGGTTTTCATGTAAGAGATCTCCACCACATGAATTTCAAGTTGTTTGGGTTTTCCCATTACCAATTTACAGAATAGCTGCAAGGTAATTTCTAATCATAATACCTGTTTAAGCCCTAAGTCCATTTAAGTTTGCACAGAGGAGGCATATGTTATGTATTGTCACTTCTGGAAGCATCACATCATCTTGAAGTGCAACAGAGACTCACAGCTGAAAAGGGCAGCTAAGGTTCCATCCTCCTCCAACAGTTCCCTACTTGCTCTCTTTAAATAATAGCTAGCACAGAACCTCACATAGCCTTCACACGGCCCTTTTCTTCCCTGTAAATAAGCAGCAACTGTTTTGCATTTGTCAAAAGAGTTTCTTGCCAGAGATCACAATACCAGGATCTATCCAAGGCTATGGTAACAAGGATCCTGAAGTTCCAAATCATTTCACAGAATATAAAAATAATTATCTGAAATTCTAATTTTAACCATTAGAGGCACACTGAATAATTAAATCCTGCAACATTTAGTTCTTAGTCACAATATATTTACTGACTAAAAAAAAACAATTTGCTTTTCCAAAAGAAACATTCTTTCAACAGCACTGGTTTAAAATTGCCATGAAAAAAAAGGCGGATTTCCCTAAGACTTTCTAACCATATTTTATACATTACTGAAGACTACTATTTAGATTACAGATTTTTTTAAAATTTCTATCAGGGACTATACAATTTGAATGTGGCTTTTTTTTTAGGTGGTCTACAAATTAAAAAAAACATTTTTAATGAATTTTATTAATTATATATGGCATTACCACATGAGATAATACATAGCTTTAAAAAAAGCTCTACAATGCTTTTCTAAGTGTGTGGATTAAAAAAACAATTTTTCTCAGAAAATGAAATATTTAAATACAAAATCTATGCAGTTTTCAACAGGAATGAAAGCAAGATAATACATCAGTCTTAAGTGTATTTTCTTCATCATCTGAAAATACACCAAGTGAAAGGAGTAGATATTTTCAATTACTTTGAATTTTCAATTACTTTTGTTTTAAAGACAAAAACTGTTGTAATTCCTCATTTCTCAGTCACTTCCTGTACCTATTTTAATACAAATGTATCTAAACCAAGCTATACCTAAAGTAAAATCCCTTATATTAATATACTGTATTTAAAATATTATAAAATATTTTAAGATTTCTTTTTTCTCTATGTTACATTTATTAGGAAAATATTCTTATTTCTAATAGGGAAAAAAAAGTAAAAACAAGTTTTGAAGAAACTATAGGACAATTTAAGTGTTAGTAATATTCAGATTTTTTTTTCATAATTTTAACATGATCACCTCTTTCAAGTAACTCCTGGATAAAGCAAGAGAAAGAAAATGAAGAAACTACTATTTGAAAGGTTCTTCACACAGAATTTAGTTTTCTTGAACCAAAAGGACAAAAGGATCTCTTTTGCTCTAATCAGTGGCAGCACTAACCTTTTCTAGCTAGTGGGGATCTCAACAGTGTGCATACCTTAAAATATTTTACCTCTAACTTTCTGACTCTAAATGTAATTTAAAGAGAACATTCAGCAAATTAAAAAGGAAATTCATTTTCAGGAATATAGTTCAAAGAGCACTACCTACTGCATCAGCAATCTGGACAATAGGAAGTAAGCATTTGTGGACACAATTAACAATATCCTTTATATACCTGGAAGCAATAAACCAATTCTACAGCTTGTATGAATCAGTACAGCTCCATTAATATCAGTGATAATAGGCTAATTTGCATGACCTGACAATCTGACACAAATCTGTTATGAGTTTTTCAAGCTTTAGTTTTTGACATCTCTCAGAAGAGATGACATGGGAGTTGACTCCAGCATAGCATTTGTAATGGTAAATCGTCATTATAAGTATACAGATCTGAAAAATTGGTTCAAGTACTAAGATTCTAAAATCTACAGATGAAAGGTAATACAGTAATTAGTTCTAAGAACATCAAAATGGAACAATGTAAAACAACTGCATTTTTTTTAAACTAACAGCAACTTGTATGTATGTAATTTCGTGTTTCCTTGTGTACTCAGAGAGAGAAAAATTTCAAGTAAAAACAGGGGAGACCAGGCACCTCAATAATTTTAAATACAATATTTAAACATTTCTGAGGTTCACAAAGCCCTGCAGGCATCTCAGTTGACTCAGTGCCTAAAATTATGTTGCTAAAGTTTGCTGAAGAAAAGAAACCTTCACCTCAGCACACCCTGTGGCAGCACAGTCATGGCGTGGTCCTGGGTGACAAATTTCCTCTGGCAGGGGAAAGGTGAGCTGAAGCCCCCCCAGGGCAGGGGCCACCACTGAAAAAGAAAACCTGTACTACTTCACTCCCTCTTTACAAATCTTTCTTCCATTTTTCAAGGTGGACTTTAAAAAAAATCTAAGACTGGATTTCAGGATCTTGAGAAGACACAGACACTGCCTTGCTGTTTTAGACTAGATACCTAAATTCCCAGGAATTAAAGGCCTATGCCATTACTGACCAATTTGAATTCATTCCCTACCTACCATGTCAAAATTTCATATCTCAATCCTGGCCCCTCTTCACATGCACTGTATATGAAAGTGGCAAAATTAATTTCACTTAGCAAAGGTTATAATTTAAATGCACATTATAATGCTTCAGTCATTGTCTGAACCTAAGTCTTGCAAAAGTCTCAATACATACTTGCACACTATGGAACATACTCTATTGACATGCTCCCCTGACCTTTTAAAAAAATATATCTGAAATAATCTATTGAAATTGAGTTTAATCACAATGTACATTTACATGCCTTACACTGCTGACTAGATTATTAACCTAAAATATTAATCAGAAAGCAATACCTCATAGTTTTTCTGACATGTCGGAGTCCCACATTGCAACTCCTACTCAAGCAGGAAAATTGCTGAAGCATTTACATGTCTCAAAAGTAATTCAAAACTCAAGGCCTTGAGGACAAGGCAAGCTCTTCCCAACCCCCAGCCCATCCCTAAAATGCCAAGCAAACAAAAAGCCCAAATAAAACTACAAGCAGTATTGCATGTATCTATGACCTGTGACTTGAATCGATACAGATAAATTAGAAGTACATTGCTTCTTGGATCAGGTAACAGTTCGATTTTGGACAGAATTAATGTGTGTGGGGGTGACTAGTATACAATACTGAATGGCCAGAACAAGATATATAGCTTGGGAAGTGATGTGTGTAACTGTTTATCATTAAACAGTGGAGAAATTACTGCAGCAAATTCCCACATAACTGTCTCATATGCAACTTCAACATGCCTTTCAACTTGTTTTATTTTTATATTTATCCAAGATGAACTCTCTACAATGAAATAAAATGGTGAGCAAAAATGTAGCCACTGATTCTGCCTTACAGATTCAGAAGTGTTTCAAGTGGTATTGCAGGCTATATCTCAAATAGATAGCAGAAAGAAGTGTAGAAATTACCCAGTTATATATGTTACAACCATTGAAATAGAGATTATTATTAAAGGAAGCCATCAGGAACAAAATTCCTTAATTTCCTACGGTGCCCTGGTTTGAGACACATTCGGAGGAACGTCCAAAATGAACACCTCTGACAGAAGGCAGGTTACAGCCACCCGTCCCCCAGAAGGTGCAGAAAGAATTTTTCCTCAGAGGAAAGTGAAAAAAATCTATTTATTTAACAAGTAAAGTGCATGCAGGCACAGGGGAAAAAAAAGAATAATGCTAAATAATAAAACCTCTTGCAGTGGAGAGAATCTGGGTAGATTTCAGAGTCCTTTGTGGGTGTGGCTCTCTCCTCTCCAGAGCTGGAGTTCGGTGTGGGCCAGTGTGTAGGGTCTGGTGTTCTGGTGTTGCTGAACAGTCCAGAAGAGAAGAAGAAGAAGCCAAAGTCCCAAGGGAAAAAAACTTTCTTGCCTCAGCTGGGAGACTAGCATAAAAGCAAAGGAGTTGAACTCTTTGTCTCTCTCCTGAGAAAAGGAGCTGAGAGCTGGGAAGAGCAGGAAGGTGCTCTCCTCCACTCCCCAGCAGCAGGAACGCAGGGGAGTTTAGACCTGTGTCCTTGAATGCAAAACCACTCGGGTTTTTTCTCCTCCCTTTCTCTCAGACCCAGCTTAAAGACACGGAAAGGCACAGGATTCATGTCTGGCATAAAGCATACAACAGGGAATACACCATCACACAGTCACCCCAGGACATATGGCAATAAGGCATATTATATTTTCAGTCTCTGTTTTAAACAACAGAAACCCTTATTTTTTCTTCTAATTTGACATGCATAATTTGTTTCATATCCTGCTTATGAGGAAGCACAAATCCAGTCAAAATTATAACCCAGGTGACATTTTAAACAGAATCACAGGAAGGATTTGGTGTGTTAGTCAGAAATAGAACTCTAAAACATACTGATTCACATCTAGGCTCCCGTAAGTGTTTAGCAATGACTTATTTAATTTTCTCTGATTTCCATTTCATTATGCTCAATAGACAATGAACAGAGAGTATTTACAGAAGGACAAACGTACTGGTTCTATCTGCAATCTTTTATCCTCACACCTTTCAGGGTATGCAGTAAGCCCTTAAAATAAAACAGCCTTCATTATCACTCCTTACTGGCAAGCAAAGCAGCTGAAGAAGATAAGAGATATCATCATGGCAGGAGCAATAGTAAACAACTATCACCCCCTCATAAGCTCTCTTGAGGCCAAGTTCCTATTTTTTTCCTTCATTATGTGTAAGAAGTTCTCTAGAATAAACATGCACTGGCTGCAAAATTAGCCTATCTGAAATTTTCTTTTATGAACCTGATTGCTGTTTTAATTGTTAGAAGCATATTTGAAGTACACTTTATTTTTAATCCATCATAATTTCTTGTTCACCACAATGAGTTTCTGAAAAAAAATAGTATCAGCTAAAGCAAATTTAAAACTGGATCTAATAATATTCTTTAGTTGTGGAGAATTTTGTGAACAAATACTCAAAACTTTCATGGTCAGAATATTCCCCAAATATGTAGAGACAATACTGAAAATACCCTCAAACTGGCACATACAATATGGCATACTCTTTGGAAGTTTACACTTTAATGCTATCAAAAAACAAAAATATTTAGAGAATCTGTTTGCATGTAACACTACCGTATACATATAAATGCATACTCCTTCTTAAAAGAAATAATATAAACTTCATCACAATAGAAATCTTTATGCTATAGTTACTCTGGCTTCATGGATGTTTTGTAAACAACAATTTCTAAACCCCACAGGGATTTACCTCAACTGACATTAACCATTTGAAGTCATGGTTTATGCCAGAGATCTGAATCCCCTCTTCAGTCAGCGAAGAAAAAGAGAGTATCTTTGAAATTATTCATGAAGCTTTACTTAGCAATCTTAGAGGGTGGTGAACTAAGCCCTGAAGATAATATTTTCTCCCTGTTGAGTAATACAGGAGCCACGATGACACTTCTTCATGTCTAGAGCAACTTACAATGGATCTCACCTTTTATAATCGGAATATCATTGCCTCTCATACATCAGCTACGACTAACTTCTCATTATTTGAATACTGATTGTCACTGGCAAGACTTGCTCTAAAAAGACTTGGTAAATAAGATAACATAGAATGAATTAACTTGTGCTCCCTGTGAAACACACAATTTACATTGTAAGAAATACGTTTATGTCTTCATTTCTTTCAGACCATACTTTTGGTATCTTTGCTATCTGCATCTCTTCTTCATTATGTTATTGCGCAAATGTGAAACTCCATTTATAAAGGAGTGGGTGCCTACCATCAGAGATTACAATTGCCACTTTGAATAGAGATATTACTCCTCTCTGCAATGGGAAAAAAGTATTTGTGGCAAAGAGTTCTATGAACTGAATATGAGTCAGCACTGCAATATTGTTTTCAAAAAGAAATATGTTTGATCCCTTAACAGGGATGTTTTGGGACACGCTGGGGAAAAACAAGATCCTGGGATCTAATTGCCTACAGAAGTGACAGACATCATAAATAAAAGGGTAAACCAGCTGAAATGTCAAGGAAGATGTTGACAATCAAAGCAAGAAGTGAAGAAACCTCTCCAGAATGTACTACACTGTAATATTCTTGTTAGACATTGTGTCATGCTTGTTAGAAAGAAGGTGCCATTCTCGTTTAAACGCTGGGAAGTAGTTTATCTTTATGGTCCCTTCCAACAGCCAAATCATTCAATAATTCTATAATGCATTAAGCAATTTTTCTACTGTATTCAGTACTAGTAAGTACTATTCTTAGGTAAAATATTCTGTCCTATTTAGGACACTAATATTCTGGAAAAATTTGACAAACTGCAGAGGATCCAGAAGACCAGAAAGAGCAGCAAGTACAATCAGCAGTCTATAAATACAGGAAAAAGATAAAGGTCTATAGGAAAAATATAGTTAGTTGATTTTGTATAATAAAACAAGAAGATCGAGGTAAAGACTTAAACTCCTCAAGTCTTCAAAAAACCACAAAGGAACTGTAAAGAGGAAGGCAATAAACAGTTCTTCATTTCTACTGTAGACAGGATTAAAGGCAATGGGTTGAAATGGCACCAGTGTACAAGTAGACAAGAAAATGAGAAAAAAAACCCCATATTTGTAGCAGTAAGTAAGGTTTGAAACAGCATGCCTAGGTAACTAAGGGATCGTCAAAACAGTGAATTTTTCAAAGTAATTTAAAACAGTAGTTTACAAATCAGCATAAACACTGGCCAGGTCAGATCACCTTGTATTGTCCCCTGACTTCACATCATGACCTTCTATCACTTGCTGCTCCCTACACCATCCAGTGAGAAATTACTAGTTCTACTTCCCCAGTTCCATTCCAGATCCTTTCTCCAAATATTGTGTTGGGCACCACAGCTTCTAGAGTTATCTCTGTCCATGGTTTCTTATTTTTTCTTCTATCTCTCTTTCAAAAAGAATTAGTGCCCATTATGTCCCATCAGTGTACATAGCTCAATATATATAAAGTCCTTTGGACTCACAGTTTCAGTAAAGCTTAATTACATGTTCTCTCATGGTCTCTCCAGTTGTATTTTGCTAAAAATCTATGAATCTAATTCCAACAATGGGGTGACCTTTCTTTGCCAAGCCTCCTTGTGGCTGGAAATTGAAAGAAAAAGATTTTCTTCAAACATGCATCAATATAGTTGATTGATAGCAGCTGATCGGCTGAATTTTACATCCAAACCTTCTGTAAAAAATCTGAAAGCATCTGTAATATGTCATGCAAAATTGCAGGCCTCTTCAGGCCATTAGTATACAAAAGTCTACTTAGATTTACAAGCCTTTTAATAACTGCCAGAGCTTCCTATATTTGGGTTAATTTAATTAATTATTTCATATTAGGATCGGGAAGCCTCCACAGCCATTTTTATCTTCATTATGTGCTTGTCTTCATTGATGCATATCCTTAATTGCAAACCAATTTATTATATGAAGCAAATACTTAACTCCAGAAACATCTAAATAGCCGTATTTTTAGTTTACTTTATTACCTGAAAGGACATATTGATAAGTTATGCAAAAAAATATTATACAAACGCAGGTATTTTCTGAAAACTGAGCACATGGAAAGAAGAATTTTACAATTAGACAAATAATTATTACTATGAAGTAATTGCCAAAGTTATTTAGTATTATTTTTTTATGGAAAATATCAATTGAAAGAAATATAAACAACCACTTCATATTAATCAATTCAATATTTCCTAAAATATAACACTGAGATGTACTAACACTAAAATATAAAAAAACCTATGGTATAAATATGTGAGATTAATACAAGGTATCTTATAGTTTCCAAGCTGAAAGACATCTTCTGGGATTGGTCAAGTAAAACCTTTGAAATGATGAAGATTTTCCACCCTTATCCACTCTTAGCATGTAATGATTATGATGACAAAACAGATAATCTTAAGAAACTCTTATAAATATAAAAATGCTTATTTTCTGACAACTGAATAATTATGTGCTATATATTCACAACACTTCCTACTTCTTACTGCATATTGAGCTTTACATAATGCTACAAATAGGTCAATTATGAAAGAAAATAAAACTCCTGCTTCAAAGAACTGATTCAGAGGTTCTATCATGGCCTCTCAATTCTGTGTTTTACAGGGATGATATTGAGTAACTAATTTATTTTCTTGGAGATTCTCTGAAGCTAAAAAGTGATAGTTCATGCAGTAATCACTCCTCAAGTTCAGAACTTCCTGCACCCAGAATCAACAATTCAAGAATTTCCCTTAAACAGATCTACTTTGTTGCAGTTCAGTAACATAAAATTGTTTATATCCTCTGTACCTATGCAACTGTTTCCAAGGTGATCAGTTTACAGTGTGTTAAGTGGTTACAGGTAGGTCAGCAAACAGAATCCAGGATCTGATGATGATGATAGGCAACTGAGGATTAGCAGCTGAACTACAAACATTTAAAACAAACGAAAATGTTGTTCTTTGTGGATACAATTCAACTAGTGGAATCGAAATTGGGGGAAAATGTCATCCCTCTGCTGAAGTCAAGTCACAGAAGTCTGCACTTTTTCATCCAGACTTTTCCTCAGGCAGTCTACTCAATCTAGTTGAAAACACTGAAGTAATTTTTTTCTGCCTCTTGCCTCTATTTAAAATTAAGAAACATAAGGAAAGTATGTAATAGGCTTACTTTTAAAATAGATCTGCTAGTGAAGAGAAGTTTGATACTTTTAATAGTCCATGGTATCTTTTACAAAAGAGAAGAATAAGTGAATCAGAGTACTATCTAAGAAAAAAATTATCAGCAATTGCTGTCCCAAATTGAAACCATCTTAGTTTTGTCTAAAAGATGAAAATGTAACTGAAAAGGTATGCTCCTACTTTCCCACATACATAGTATCTGTCAGGCCAAAAAGGTTTTACGCTGATTAAGCACATGCCTGTGGTCACACCCTCAAATAGAAAAGCCAGGGACCTTCAAGTACAGAACACTTGCTGTGCCCTGTATGCCAGCAACACAGCCAGCTGCATGAGATTCTGATGAAACAATGCTTCAAAGAAGCATTCCTGCAAGGACACATTCAACACCCACCGAGAGAGAGGGAGATGGCTTTCAGATCCATACATGCCTTCAGGAATCCCTGGATAAGCTTACCAGCTCCTGGGGCGATTCACAGTCAAACTAATTTTGTCTTTTCAACAGTCTTACTGATCATGGAGTACTAGTTCCATGCACTGACAGAAGAGGGGAAAAAAAAAAAAAAAAGGAAAAACATTCAGAGATTCAGTGTCTATTTCCATCCTAATCAAGACCCAAAGACTCATCAAGGATCAAAAGGAAGTTTGTTACAGACAAAAAACCAGACAGCTTTAGTATCATTCTAAAACTGATGTACCATTATATTACACACCTTTTTGGGGAGACAGGAATATTTTTCTGTTATCTTTTTTTCCCTTCATCATTTCATTGATTTTACAGGTACCAATGACCCAAAATATTTGCCTTAGAGAAAATACCACATCAATTGACCCACTATGGCAGCATTTCACTTATATTAACAGCTGAGCCATTTGCCACTAAGTGCAATGGCATTTTCTAAATTTTAGTATCCTGGTTATTCTACAAGTACAGTGGTATAAAAAGAGTTGAAGCAAACACACACCAAGGAAAACACAGAGTTGCAGAGATTTGTAGTAGAAATGTTAATACTGATATGAATGGAGAATTAATGGGAATACAGGGGAGGAGAAGGAAATAACAAAAAGGAATTACAAAAGGCCTATATGAATATTAGTGAAAATGACATTAATCAGCCTTAAAGGCCCTCCACACAACTTCATAGCACATGCCAATTAGAAAAACAAGCTAAAAGAACAAGGTAACATGAGGGACAGTGTACTGCAGATAAACCAAAGATCTACAGAAAGGTAAAGAACAGGGTTGAAGTGACCCAGGTAAGGAGACAAGATACAGTGAGTACATCCTAAGGACTCAGAGAAGGGGAATAGGATGGAGAGACAAAAGACCATAATCACTGTCAGTTCCTCAAAAGACAAATTCCAAATCAATATATGGTCACCAACCCAGGAAGAAGGAGCAAGGATGACAAGAACTCAGAAATTATATCCAGTGTTAGTATAAATATGACTGCAGTACAGGTATACCATAACAAAATTGAAAGATATTAAAAAATCAAATTATATTTATAGATTACAATATCTTTTCACTGTTTCTATCAGTCAGAGTGACTAATGGCTCATGTATCCATATTCACGATATTCATCTTTATTTTCTTGTCTCTTTATGGCTGACCTTTCAAAACAGCATGTAGTATATACTCCTTTCAAAAAGGTATACAGATATTGTATGCTGCTGTACAGATTACATATAAATCATATAACCTGATACAAAACCTTCTGGTTGAATTTCATTGTCCTGAACATCTTCTATGTTACTGCACTGTATTAATAAAATTACATTTTAAAGAGCTATTAGAATATCTCTGGACAACTCCCCTATTAATTCTTAACCTATAATGTAAAGGTATGCTTACAGCAAAAGATCACAGTTTTTATATTATAATTGATTTAAAATTTTAGTCTGAAACTTGGTAGATGGGTGGTTGGAAGAAAAGGAACATAACGCACAGTCAGTCCTGGGGTTTGCTTATCAGCTGGCAGTTGTTACAGCTCCAAAGCAACCCACACCACCCATTCTCCTTTCAGGCCTTCCATGGGAACTATTTTGCTCCATCCCTGTTTGCAGGGAGTCTGAACTCCCAGGTGGTAACAACCCTGTTCACCGAATTAACTCATTTCCAACTTCTCCAACTGCATTTCATGTCCTGCTAGAGGTTTCCATTCCAGGGCATATCAATGCTTTCAAATGGCTCTGACAGACAACAGGTGTGGATTTAAAACATCACTTCTGTATTTCTAACATAGCAAAAAGAAAAAAGGATTAAGATAACAGATGATATTTAACATTAACTTTTGCACTTCTATACAAGTTTGTAGATTCCTTTTCAGCTGGCTCACCATGCCATACAGTTCCAGAGAAGACAGACTGCACTTGCCTGTTGCTCTCAAACAACATTTCCAGTTTACAAATCAGTCTCTCAAAAGATACTTTGTGCTGTTAGCCTGCACTTCATAAAGATGTTTGATTCCTGTCTCCAGTGGTAGATTTCCAGCAGTACATTTACATTTCAAATCAGGAAGCAAACACAAGACAGTTTCTAACCCTTTTCATTTGCATTTCCTCTGACAGGAATTACCCACTGGAACAAGGGCACCCCATTGAAACCATTGTCTTGCCATGCTCTAACGAACTGAATAGCAGCAACAATGGTTTTTCTTTCCTTTAATACCTGATTAGAAGTAAAAACTCTATTCTACAGACAAGTTGTGCAAGGATACACTTGCCCGAACGCAAGATTAGATAAGAAATTTTCCTATCTGGAACTTAACTGTTTTAGTGCATCTGTTGTCCAGTATCTTTAAAATACACAAAATAAAAACTTTTTTTTCAAATAGCAAAACAACGAAGGTATATTCTTTAAACAAACATTTTTTTCTCCTAAATACTTTAAAACATAAGAATGGCCATGCTGAACCTGATCAAAGACCTCATCTATCTTTGCATCTATTCTCTGACAACAGAAAAAGAGCTGCCTTCAATAGTGTTTAAGATAGGGAAAGCCTGTACCATGCTTCCTTCTCCCTTGACCCCGTATCTCCCCAGCCTCCAACTACTTTTTATCTCAATCAATTTTGTAGCCTGGTGTTGTTTTCCTAGAATTCCATTTAATGGGTAAAATATAAACCAAGTCTAGTGTTTCATCACACTGTTGTTTTGTCATACTTGACTTCATCCTCAATCTCAGAGGATGCAATACTCTCACTGTCTTAAACCTAACAACCAGAGAAACGAAAAAAGTCATTTACTGGTGGTGTTTCTGTATATTCTCAACAGCAATTTTCATGTAATGAGAGAGGATTTTAATTGCAAGAATTAACTGCTTTATTTAGCATTAACTTGACATAAAATTAGCAGTTTCCATCTGAAAATAAAAAGTGAAGCAGTTATATTTTTCAATAGTTGATGAAAATAAATACAAAAATTAAGGAATACTCGGGATTTAATCATCTCCTCAGCACAGCTGACAGTACTTGTAACCATAACATAAATAATTTGTATACACAGACATATAAAGAAAGCACTGATGAGATCAACTATAAAAGCATTTTGGTTGCACTTCATTAAAAGTCAAGTTCAGATTGAAGCATGTTTCAGCCTAGTCAGGATCATTTTATATCTGGACTTCAGAAGCATATTCTGTGGTCCACTGCTCTGCAATAAACAGATGTTTGAATACACCCTGTGCTATGGATAACATTAAATTTGCCTCCTGGGATTTACAGGACATTGGTTCTTAATGAGCAAATTTAATACAGTGGCAAAATACAGAATGTGTGAGATAACACACAGAAAATAATGCTTAAGTCTGTGATTATCCATGCATCTTTAACTATACTTAATATTTGCTATGGACTAAAACTGTAATGAGGAGCAAGTATTACACTGTGTGTCTCACTGTTAGGCATTGTAGACCACTAGCTATGTATAAAGGAAAAAAAAATGTTGGCTATTCGAAAATTGTTATTTTCTTCAGAGAAAAAAAAAGTAAATTAAGTATGGAATTCACTTTATGAGTATAAACTTACAATTAAATATAGGTAAGAGGATCATAAATAAGAACATTAAGTCTTTCAGCAGGAATAGATGAGAACAAGGTCCTGCTAAGACAGTGTTTTGTAAGAAAATAAGTGAATCTCTGATCTTGGAATAATGTTCACAGCCCACCTGAGTCACTGACACAGCTAAGTCCTGCCTTGCTCAAGGCAAGATAATTTCATTTAAACATGACAGACTGAAAATTTTAAAATGGAGGATGGAGAGAAACATTCTTTTTGTAGGCATATTACCTGAGTTTGTAGATAACAAAACCTTTTGTTACATAAAACGGCAGGTTCTGAGACGTGCATGCCTGTTCCCTGTTACTCCTCTTGCCAATGTAGATGTCTGTCTGTATCCAAGCTATCTCCTGGCTCTCTCCTAAGCATTCAGGACAAAACTGTTTTAAGTATTTCCATGGAACAAGGCAACTGAAAATCAGATATAGACCATTTCACCCACTCACCCTCTTTGTCACCTCATGGCTGCACTGTCTGTATTTTAGAGCCACAAAGAATTTGCAGCTTGTTTACAGACTAAAGAACACACATTAAAATGTTGTTAACTGATTTTCTGACTAAGGATAAACTATTGCTTCGAGCTGATGGCTGAATCTGCCCTTCTGAACTGCTTTCAGCTAGCCCTCTAAGGTTTTTATGAGATTTTGGTTCAACCAGAACCAACTGTCATATCGAATGGGACCTTTAACTTTCATCCGAGAAGAAATCCTCATGGGTAGTTTCTGACTTGTTAACAAATCTCCAGAGTATTCAAAAAGCTGCTTCAAGATATAAAGCAGAACCACAGAAGAGAAAAATTTATATAAAATAATTAATTGCACATACCAGAATGGAACATAACTTCTATGGAACTGCTATAATGGAATGACTGGCTCTAACACTCATCTGTCCTGTTTTTTTTTCTGTATTTTCAGGCCAGCATATCCCATACCATTTCTCTAAAGAAAAGTTACTTCTCTTAATTCTAATGAATATCCCATACCCTTAATAAATATTCCATTCCTCGAGCTCTCCCTCAGTCATGTGTATAAATTAATATCCCAAATTTGCAGCAGCTGATTATCATGGGAGAGCCTCTTACTAAGGACTTTTTTCTGCCTCCTATTACCCTGAGGCAGAACGTAATACAGTCTCTATGCATTACTTTGCACCTAAGGCCCCTATCAGTTTTTTGCATTTGCTGTTGATTTTTTTTTTTCAAACACCTTATATAGCTATTTGATAAAGAAACAATGAACAACTCTGCAGTAATAAGAAACAAAACAAAACAAAACAACAAACAAAAAACCACCAAAAAACCTCCAACCAACACACCAACCAACAAATCAACCGATCGACCAACCAACCCACAACAGAAAACTGTCACAACAGTAATGGTGACTACTGCAAAAAAAGTTTTGTTCTTAGCTACATTTCGAGAGTAATCCATAATTCTACACATTTTGATGACTTCCTGTAATTGAGCTATGACAAGTTTAAATGGAGAGGACTAGAAACATAATGTCTTCTGTAAAGTTCACTTTTGAATTGCTACTGCAAACTCAGATAATGTGTATGGTCAAGCACACTAATGTGAAGAGATGCTTTTTGAAGAAGGCTAAATTAACTGAATCCTGCATAGAACCTTGAGATAATATAGACATTTGAAAAGCCTATTTTCAAATTTTCTGCATTAAAGTAAGGGATAAAATAACAGACCTTAAAGGACAAGATGTCCACCTAGCAAATAACAGAAATGGAACACATACAAAGTATAGCACATCATGCATTTATTTAAATAATGCAAAGAGACTTAGAAAACGAATAGATTCTGAGACTTAGCATATATTACCTTGATATATCACTAAAAATTACTAAACGTGTTTAAAATCTCTGAAAAACTGATTTCTGGCAAAACAGACTATTTTTTTAACTGTCCTGCACAGAAACTACTTGGGGAACTTCCTTTGAAGAAGCTCTGCTATTTGATTATAGTATTTTTAGTGAATTCTTCATTTCACCAAAAACTGACACTGCATGAAGCATCATTTCCTAGTAAACAACACAGAACTATCTATCCCTCATCGACAGTTAAATTCAGTCATCCATATTGAATTGTGATGACCATAAGTGCCATTAAAAACTTGGTAATTTGTGTAGCTTCTAACCTTGTTTAATTGAAACATTAGAATAGTAAAATGCATTCCATTTGGATTGAACAACACAAAATCAACTTATCTGTTTAAGCCCATTTTCTCAAAACTTGTTTTTAAAATACATTTTATCTGTGAAAGAGTTGAACAGTTTGGTACTAGAGGCTCATTTGTACACTTGCACTACAAAATTTAAATCAATTTGCATAATCAAGTCCTACCAAGTGTTTCCCACCAAGATGAATTATGTCTTTTCTTTTAGTTTACCCTTGAGCTATTGTGAGGAATAAAATAAACACAGTAGTGCTAGATTAAATTTAGAGTTCTGACTATTCCACTGAATTAGGAATGATCATAAATACATCTTACTAAGTCACATTCCTGCATAGCAATAGTTTTGTTAAAATTTATTTATTGTAAATATGCACCTTAAGTATATAAACACTTGTATTTTTCATGTGGAGTGTCTTGTAGCCAGCATTTAAGTAGCTGTGCCATGCCTAGCAGTAATCCATTCTCACAGTGTGATTAGCACCAGGCATTCCAGGAAAAAAGCGAGAGAAATCCCAGATGAATCCTATTCGATTATTACTGTAGATGCTTTCATCACTCCGTACTATTTTGAATCTTCATAAATTCTTAGTTCTATTTCAGTACTGTTTTTTCAAATGTTTCGATAGATGTGTCCCAAATATACGTATCCTGAGAAAGTTATATAGTCTATCCTAAGTTTTGGTAATAAATAAAAGGAATGGAAGTTTAAGTTAGTATTATAATGCTCATCACCAACAGTTTCATGCAGGTTACTCTAACCACACATTTTTTGAGAGAGATGAAACGCATGAGATATTTGGCCCCTTCTTCCATGTACAGATTATACAAATAACCTATCCTGTCTCCTTTTTTTTTTCACCAGATAACTTTATTTCTCAACTCCTGTTTTTCCAGATATCTTTAAGCAAGGTAATCACTTTACCTTTTCCATTCCTGTAATGTTGACACAGAGAGCAGAAGTATTCCTACTGAAAATGAGTACTACCCACTACAGTACAAAAGCAGGTAAAATGTCATCTCTTTCCCAAGGAACCATCACAGCCACTAGAAAATTATGCTTACTGTTATTGGCCATGAGACAGAGTGATTAGTCATGAACCAAGAGGAAGGGAGCTAAGTGTATCCGGTCTTCAGTTTATGAATGTTAAAAAAAAGAAAAATTTACCTTCATGAAAGACAAAAATAAAGGCAAAAGGATTTATTGCCAAAAAAAAAATAAAAGCAGGTTTTCTCACAAGGAAGTTTCAAAAACTGAATGCAACATGATACAAAAGTAGAAATCAAATTCAGTAAGTCTAAAGTAAAAAGTACAGTGAGAGCAGAAACCTTGACATTATGTTGCAAGAAATACATTGCAAAAGATCAATATTTTCTTATAAATTGATGATAAAACAGCAAAATAAATACATCAGCTGGAAAAAATCCGTAAGATAGTAAGGTTCAAAATATTATAGATAGAGTTTCCAACCTTCCTGAAATGAATATTTTATTGAAAACATTAACAATTCTGCATGTATTTTGTTTGTACACTTTTCATTTCTCTATTAATAGTAGGTGAACATGAATTTTTAGAGCGTATCATTTGTTATTTAGTACTCTGTAAATCATAAAAACTCAAAGAAGAAAGGGATTCTAATTGGGAAATACAGTAAGCTGATGTTTTTAAAGGAAAAGACTTTCAAAAACTTTACTGGCAACATAAATCAAAGTTGGAATTTTTAGCTACTGAGTCACGTGAAGCATGTCTAAACTGCAGAATGTATTCTCTAGAAGAAAGATTAAATATTAATCCAAGTTAATCACAGAAAGAGAACGAGCGATATTTTCTGGAAGATAATCCATTACATTTCTTGTAATTAATATCAAAAAATCTCAAGCAAGAAATCCAGTATCAACTATACCAAAACATTTTGTCAGTAGACTTACATGTAGCAATGTCTAGCAGAGCTATGGCTTAAAATTCAAACCTAAAAGAATATATTAAGCTGAAGATTACACTGCAAAATTAAAATAATTTCCTACTGTGTTGGAAAACCCTAAACAGAAATGTGTATGTGCAGGAAACCATATTCTCTGCAAGCACCAATCCTCCTTCAAACAGACAATTGCATACATGAATGTTAAGTGCCAAAATCTAGTCCATTTGACTGGTACTGTGATTTCAAGAACAGACTAACCTAACATCACCCAGCACTGCACCAGATGAAGACAGTATTCTCCTCATCCCGCAACCCTTTGCCTTCACCTTTTTATCTCGAACATCCCATTCCAACTGTGACAGAGCATTTGTAGGGCTCCCCAAAACCTGAATTGCTCTGGTTTACAGTGTTCTCAGAAAACAAACAAAACCAACAAAGAACACAAAATATACAGAACAAAACATTCCAAATGGCTGCCAGTTAACCGGTTCAGTATAATTTACTGGGGGGGTTTCATGTGCAGCAAGCCAAGGAGGATGGATGCCTCTAGCAACTGCAGTGCTGAATGTTTGGAAAACTGCAATGTTTTGTGTAGCATGCCACAGAGCTGACTCTTCTGGAAAGTACTGATCTACTGCACAGGTATGGCATGACAGTGTATCATGTGCTTGCAGTTCCTGCTTCACTCACCACATCCTACGTAAATATATAAAGTTCTTGAAACAGAAAAAAATTTGATTCTGAATAAAAAAATGTTTGAAGGTAAGTGGATGAATTTTAGAGGATTTTAACTGAAAAAAAAAAGATGATGTAGATAGCTTTGAAAAAAAAAAAAATTACAACCATATTTATACAAGAAAATACTAGGAACAGTGCAAATTAAAGAAGCTGGGTTTATTGATGTTGTTAATATATAACTTTCAAAAATGGTACGGACCCCTTGCAGATAATGTGAGAAAACTGAAGGCTATGTAGTTTTCTCCACCCTTAACGTATGAAAGCAAAAAAAAAAAAAAA
>VXAD01009529.1:496937-510091 GCA_013399195.1 Dicrurus megarhynchus
AAAAAAAAAAAAAAGTGAAGAATTTACTATGAGTACTCCCCTGGTCAATCCTGGAACCATATTTAGGACACAAAGATACACAAGATATTAGAAACACTTATTTTCCCCATCACTCAACAGTCCTTACATTTGATATAATTCCCATTCCTTTGCACTTCACATTCTGAAGTAATATTCCTTTTGTTGCTCTTGAGCTCTATTGATTTAAATGAAATTTGTTTAAGTAACCATAGATGTTCTCTCTTCAACTTGTTGCCTGGTCATTTTGGATTACAGCTGCATAAACAGGAAGTGTCACAAAATACTTAAACAATCCCTCTTGAAACAAAGCTGTCAGAATACATTTAAGTTAGCTACTTTTGCAATACTCTAATAAGAGTAGAAGGTTCAACATCCTCTCTCAAACACAAATTCAATTACATACTACATGACTTTTCAACAAAAGAATAATGATGTTTGGCAGAGGCATTTTTTGAGAGGAGGACTAGGACACTTCAGTTCTGAGTTCAGAAAGCTATTTTCAGCTGTTAACATGTAAGCATCCATATGCTTTCTAGCCTCTACTGATGGTTTTGACTAGATCTCTGTTCATCACAGGACTTTAAACAACTAACATCCTAGATACCCCCAAGTGGGCACTTAAATGTAACCATCAATCTCTCAGTAGAATTCTAACCTTTAATTACAAAACACAACCAGGTTTTGCCTAAACTATAAACAATTTCCAGCAGAGAACAGACTTTTTTAAACAGTAAAAAATTTGCAATGACACAAATTTGCAGCTAGATTTTCTAATATATTCCAACAGCAGTAGTAACTCTGAGATAAAATCCTTAAAAGAAAGATACTTGACGGTTTCTTTGAAGTTAGTCTCGGAATATCCTAAGATGTAAAAGATGGACTACCACCAGAAAAGTCAGAGTTTTCTAACTTTAATTGGTTCTCTTGACTCTCATTGTCACTGTCACAGTAAAACAGCCACTTCAGTGAATTCATCTGAATGATTAAATCAACTCACCATGGAAATTAGAGAAGCCTAGAGACCAGTTCTGGAAGCAACATGCATAACAATTCTATTTTAGCATCAAATACAATTAACAATATTGCGGTAACAAGCATTCAGAGTGCAAAGAAACAAACCCATGCAATTATAGAAGCTGGCATTTATCTCACACTGAAGCAGATGACTATGTTATAAAAAAAAAAAACAAACAAAAAACCGCATTTGAGGGTTTTATTTGAAGGTAGGCCACTTCTACCTACTTGTACTCTACTTTGCCTAAGGAGGCTTTTTTATAATTAGTCTTCAAAAAATCCACCTGCATTTCTCCCCTACATTCCTGCATCATTAATTCAATTATCACCTTAAACTTGTGTCACATTAAAATTATGTTGCCAATATAAAAGTATGAAATTACTGTAATGTATCTTGTAGTATCTTTGTCACATATCCAGCTCAGAAATCTCCTGCATCATCTCACTAAAGCCCATTCTTGCTTTCTCATGAAAAAATCATGTTCTAAAAATATCTTCCAAGATATCTTGCTCTATTAATACATTTACTTCTTAAAAGAAAATAAGCAAACTCTTTTGCTAACTCCTAGCCTTATTTTTGCTAACTCTGTCTTATTTCAGACTGAGGAAACTATTTTTAGGCTTTTCACACAATAATCTTACTTGCACAAATATGAAAGTTTAATATTGACAGTGTTCAAAGTGCTGGGTCAACTCCCAAGAAGGCTGTAGGAAGTTTCTCTCAAAGTTAACAGAAGACAGTAAAAAGTTTAAACAGCTGACAGTTAGGGTCAAAATTAATGCAGATATCAATGTTTATAGCATTCTGACACAGACAAGCCAACGGCCAAACTATTTAACTAATAAGGAAGTGAAAAAATTATCTTTTAAAGTGTTCAGTTCATATAAACTTCTGTCGCGGCTGCGGCCTCAGTCGGCCTTGGCACACAAGTGAGATATGTTCAGTGCATTTGCCCATAACTCAGTCAGAGGCCACAAAGCTGCTGTGCAGAGGTTGTTTATTCTAATGTTATCTATGGCTGCGGTGTCCTGCAAGCCACCGCAGGTCCATCGAGCAGCAGAAATAGCCTAGAACTGCCCCCCAGATGGGCGTACCGAGATTTTTATACCCTGTTACAAATCCAACCAGAGGACAATACGTGTCATTATTTACAAATTTATACCAATTAATTCTAACCTGTTCTAGATATGCAATTTCCTGTCTTATCTCTATTCTACCAATGAATTTGTGTCCCCGTCACCAAGAATATGAAGGACAGTGAAGAAGAAGGAGAAGGTGACCACACCCTTTAGACTCCATCTTAACCCCCCTGTACATGTTCAACCCCCATGTACATGTTATCAGATCTTTTATATACTACATTTCACTCGGTGCAAAGTGACTATTAATGCTTATATTACACTCTTGTGGCTTGCAATTCATCTCTCAGAGTTGGTAAAGTTCTCCAAGGACAAAGATCAAAGGCAGTGCCCTCCGGGGCACCCCCATTTCGGGGTGTCAGGTCCCCTAAATTAGACAGAGACATGTCGTGGGTTCCGACAAACTTCCAGGTGCTAGTCTGCATATATCCCAGCACTAGTGTCTCCCACACTGGTTCTTCTCACCATCCATGATTCTCAGTAATAGGAACAACAATATGCAGCATAAAGGCCTGGACAATAAAAGGAAGATGAGCTCTGGAGAATATCATCGACAGCTGGAAAAGGTCATTAATTACAGTGATTTTTATTCAACAGAAACAAAAGTCATTTTCTAGGAAACAAAGGTCATAGTAATATCACAGAATCAACTAGGTTGGAACAGACCTTTGAGATCAAGTCCAACCTATGACCTAACACCACCATGTCAACTAGACCGTGGCACTGAGTGCTACATCAAGTCATTCCTTAAACACCTCCAGGAATGGTGACTCCACCACCTCACTGGGCAGCCCATTCCAATGCCTTATCACCCTTTCTGTGAAGAACTTCTTCCTAATGTCCAACCTGAGCCTCCCCTGGCACAGTTTAAGACTGTGTCCTCTTGTCCTGTCTCTGTTTGCCTGGGAGAAGAGGCTGACCCCCACCTGGCTACAGCCTCCTTTCAGGTGGTTGTAGAGAGCAATAAGGTCTCCCCTGAGCCTCCTCTTCTCCAGGATAAAAACCCCAGCTACCTCAGTTGCTCCTCACAGGGCTTCCAGACCCTTCACCAGCCTTGTTGCCCTTTTCTGGATACTCTCCAGCATCTCAACATCCTTCCTAAACTGAGGGGCCCTTAACTGGACACAGCACTCAAGGTGCAGCCTCACCAGTGCCAAGTACAGGGGAAGAATGACCTCCCTGGTCCTGCTGGCCACACTACTGCTGATCCAACCCAGGTTGCCATTGGCCTTCTCGGCCACCTGGGCACACACTGACTCATGTTCAGTCTGCTGTCAATCAGTACCCCCAGTTCCCTTTCTGCCTGGCCACTGTCCAGCCCCTGTCCCCAGCCTGCAGCACTGCAGGGGATTGTTGTGGCCAAAATGCAGGACCAGGCACTTTGAGAAATAATAGTCAGCACTCTCCCTCACACTCGAACAGCTAGAGTTGCAGATTGCTTCATCATTGTCCAGTTTTCAACCTGCAAATGACAGCAGAAACTTATGGGCTTTCTGCTCAAATTTTGGACTAAGCACATAGTCCTCCATCAAACTCTTTTTCTAATAAAAAAATAACAGACCCTGCAGGCCTCAGAGGAAGAGACAATGGAAAAAATTTCCTAAGCAGATTTCTGTGAAAGGATTCTTGAAAAGAAAGATGGCAGACAGAACACATGGCAGCTGACCCAGGAGTTTGCTGTAATAGCTCAATATGGAAAAATCAAGTAAAGGCAGTAAAGAGGGAAGCTAAAGCATAAAAGCAAGAAATTTATATCTTCCGTATATTATTTAAAAACTAAGTTGTTAGAAATTAATTAAAGCCTTTTTCTAGAAACTGCTTATGTTTCATAAAATTGAGACTGCTAATTCCCTTCCTCAATGCGTAATTATGGGGGTAGGGAGGAGGGGTCCCCCAAAGTATTTATCTTCCAATTAAGGTTCAGAGACTAAAAAATCTGAGCAAGACCAAGACCTCATCCCTAAGGCCCTCTTAAATGATGCCTAAGATGCACATCTTTATACACTCTTTCAAAAAAGGGAGGGGGAAAGTCACAAAGGCAAGCATCACCTTTGAAAATATCAAAATGATTGGAAGCTGCAGTCTGATAATAATAGAATAATCCTCAGTTGAAAGGGACCCACAAGGATCATCAAAGTCCAACGCCTGGCCCTGCCCAGGACAGCTCCAACAATCACACCACACACCTGAGAGTGTTGTCCAAATGCTTCTTGAACTCTCTCAGGCTTGGTGCTGTGACCACTTCCCCGGGGAGCCTGTTCCAGTGCCCAACCCCCCTCTGGGTGAAGAACCTTTTCCTGATATCCAACCTAAATCTCCCCTGACACTATATGAATAAATGAGCTAGAGAAATACAGATCTTAGACAACAAAGCATATGAAACTGAGAGGTGAGTGAAAAGTCTTTATAAATTTAAACTCAAGGAAGAAGATTACAGACCATGAAAACAAAACACAAAAATAGCTGTAGACAAGTTTCAAGTTTTAAGACTCTAAATAGAGTAAAAGACTGAAAATGGATGTCACCTGCAGAATATTCTGCTCATTATGCTGTTTTTTTCTGAAACTGCCTGAAAAAATGAAGCAGGAAACAGTGAAAACATGCAGGATGTCTGACCCTAAATACAGTGAGATCAACATAAGAAAATAGTAGTGCAACACGAAAGAAGACATTATGCTAAGTAAAATACAATGAAAGGTATGACGGGTCTCATCTGCTCAAATTCAAAGCCCAGGCTGAACGTGTTACTGAAAAATTTTCTAAGTGTGGGACACTCTGCAGACAAAAATTACTTAATATTCTATGACATAATTTGAGGTGTCCTATACCTGATGAGTAAAGGGTAAGCTAAGAACTTCCAGGGCATAAACTTTTATTAGCCCATTTTCACATTTCTCATTCAAGTGAGGTTTTTGAAAAGTATACATGTATAACTAATCTAGAGAGTCATGTATACTTACATCCCACCTGTTTAATATTCCTCTGTATACAACCAAGGCATAGCCTTATGTACTAATTACCAAGTCTTTTCTACACACACCTTAGAAATCACTACAGTAAGCAATGAAAACTTTATTAGAAACTCTGCATTTGGCTTACTCACAATGTATCACTAAGAAACAATCTGTGTAATGGGAAGGGTTTAGTCACTGCCTTCTACCATCAATACAAGTTCTATTCCCATACAGCTCCATTCCTCTTTTTTCCCCTCTTTTTATTATGCTTTCTCACCTTCCATTTTTATTGTCCATCTGCTTCTCCTTTCCCTTGCATAACTTCCCATCTTACTCATGAGCAGTAACACAAGGCAGAAACCTATCTTCTTATAGGCCTCTACAAAGATATTAAGCCATTCCAGCATGCAAAAGAAATCAATACTGCAGTAGAAGTAGAATACTGCTCAAAATACAAAGATGAACAAACACAGAAGTACTGACAGAAACAAGGATTCAGCACAACAATGAACCTCTGCAGACGTGTTTCATTTTGCCTATTTTTATTATTATATTATTTGGATTTATTTGGAATATAAAGTCTACAGATACCAAAAACCTGACGATTAATGCTGAAAAATTATTAATGGATCAACTTCTACAGAAATGCATGTATTCTATAATTTCTTGATCTTCTCAGCTGTTCTATAAGCAAAATATCAATATCTGGAAAAGTAAAATGGGGGGGGGTGGGGAAAAGGGGACAATATAAAAAAATATCCATGGGAGTGTTCAAGGTCACGTTGAATCGGGCTTTGAGCAACCTGATCTAGTAAAAGGTGGCCCTGCCTATGGCAGTGAGGTTGGAACTACGTAATCATTCAAGTCCCTTCCAGTCCAAAACTTCCTATGATTCAACGATGACAATATAAGCTTAAAATGAAGCAAGAAAAAAAATCATCTCACTCTGCTCTTTTCCCTCACTTATCTGTCCTATATATGTTCCATAGATTGAACAGACCTGACCCAGCGCATGAAACTCAAACCAATGTATCAACAAAACAAACTGAAGATTGTTCTTACGAAACGGAAATTTTTGCCAACCTGTTAACCCAACCAGATAGTACTAAACAGACTAAATACTTATTCATTAAAAGGTAACACAAAACCAGATGATCTGTACACTATTACAATTCTTTGTAAACTAGCATATACTTCAAATCTGTGCAAATATGATGGACAATAAAATTGATCACAACAGACTAAAAAGTCCTGAGGTAGTAATATTGCCAGATGAGGTCACCTGCTCTCTTTAAAATTTTCATCCCTTCTCTTTAAAATTAAATGAGGGCTTAAAGCATTTCTGATTCTACTCTCCCACTAACAATCCCTCATTAGACTTAATTACTTACATTCCACGTAGTTACATTATTCCTACAAACAGTCAAGCCTACTTAAAGTTACTGTCCTAAAAACGACTAGAAGCTATCATCTAGGAGAGGTGTTCGTTTTTTTCTTTACTACACACCAGGAATTCAAATGTTCCTTCCTTGTGTACCTTATTGTGAAATAAATCAACAAGTCCCTTCAAGTTAATATGTCATTCTTACATTTTCATGATTTTTTCTGAAATGCCTGACCTATTTTACACATAACTGTCTTTGTGGAATTTGCATACAACTGCCTACATACAGCTCACTCCTATTTTCCAACTAATAACAGAATTCATTATTTTGTTTTAAAAAATTTATTCATGGTGCAATTATTATCCATCACAGTGACTTGCAGTTATTCACTGCAAGTTTGTCTGCTTGTATGGTACTCTACACGCCAAATTCATCATGCTTAACTTCACCAATCTGAAACATAAGTCTGTCTAGTCTAATCACCCAGATCCTCTATCCAATTCATCTGAGCAGACAAGCAGAAAAAGAAGACAATTCATTCCATCTATATCAGATGTCCTTTAAAATGGGATATACTGCTCTCTTGGGGTGCCTGCTTGCCCAGTTAATTATAAAGGAAGTCTAAGTGACTATGCTCTATTAAAAATCTCATTTTTAGACAGATACATTTAAATAAGATATAATCCAGCCATGACACGGCAACAGGATTATTTCTGATAGTATAGTTACATCACCTCTGCAGAATGACACAAACTAAGCAGAAAATGGGTATTTGCTGTCAGCAGAGAGGAATTCAGACTAAGAGTGTCTGCACAGCACCTTTAGCTGGTTTGCTGTTCTTCTACAATGACCCAAGCACTGCTATGCTGACAAAATTCCGTTATTGTAAGATTGGCCTAGAATGCAACTATGAGAAATCTGAGTCAACGATTTAATAAGCATATCAACTGAATATTAAAAAACTTCACAGCTAAGTATGGTTGCTGAGATGCAAAAGAATCCTGATGGATATTAGTGCTTATTCTATGCATTCGTGGTATGGAGAGTATGGTTTATACTCTCCTTTAAATGAGAATCAGAAGTAGAGTTCACAGCAAAGATTAAGGAGTATTCTAAGAAATATACTGAAATACAGAGCAGCATGTGCTGGAAAAAACCACTTTTCTAGACCTATACACAAACATCATCCCTTGGGTTTGGGTAGTGTGGTGGGCCAGTACCAGCACAATAAACTTTCTTGAGAACTGAAACAACTCACGTTGTAAAGCCAAAACTTTGATTCTGAAGTAAATGCAAGGAAAACATTTTGCAGTGTTGGTTTAGCCAACTGTTTGTGTTTTCATACATTAGAAGCTTTGTTCTTATCAAATGTACTTAGAATAAAAATCATAACAGGTATATTCAGGCCTTTTAAAAGGAAACTAATCTGTTGAAAGCAGAATAGCAAATACAAAAGCTTTACTTCAACCTGTTATTTATCAGGAAAACACGGCATGAAGAGACAGTAATAAACTTATGTTCTGCTATGCCTGCTGAACTCACAAATACTGCTTTTTCTTGCCTCCTCTCAAGTCTGTGTTCAAAAGACAGAAAACTCTTGGCAATAATAATACATTTAAGACTAAAGATGAAAAACAAAAGAAAACTGTAACAAAAGAAAACTGTTGTGTAGTCAGCATCACCATTTTTATTAAAACGCTTTTTTAAAGCACTGTATGTTTTTGTCTGGAACATAAAGATTGAGAAGGAAGTAAAATATTTTAGAGAATTCAGTATGAAAATACAGCCACAATGACTTTACGAGACACCCTGCTCCATATTACTAGTGACAGTAGTAAGAAAGTACATATCATATCAGTAGGACAGAAATACAGTACCAAGGTTACGTATCGGTAGTGACAGAAATCTATAATGCAGCGACCAACATGCACTTGTGCCCTGTTTCTAATCGCCAGGTTAACTTAGGGGAACTATTATCATTAACAAGAGCAAGATTTTAAGGCTCTATTGTCAGAAATCAGTTTTGATCTTTAACAATAATGCACTTCTTTTGTATGGAAGAGCAAGACAAGGAGTTTAAATTAGGTCTGGACAAGAGGGAGATGATACAGCTGAGTCTTTCTGCACTGAGGTGTAATCAATAATATTTGATTTATTCCTGGCAGAACTTTGTCTAATTTACTCTTTACATCGAGAATTCTATGCTTCTTCCTCATCTTCTTTATTTCCTTGACAATTAAACTCAGGGTTTCTGTCTTGCTTCATAAGGCTTTTTCAAAAAAACAAACAAACCTGTTTTTTTCTTTTGTTCCTCCAGAATCTCTTCAGTCTAGCAATGTTATATAGTATGAGTTTTCCACATTCTTACTAAAACATAGGCAAGGATGATAAAAAAGTAAATCAATTCTCCATTTGTAGTGATAGGAGGCACCTCGGTTTCTTCTACATTTTATTTTCACAGAATCAGAGTGTTTGGAAGGGACCTCTGGAGGGCATCTGATCCAACACCCCTACTCAAGCAGGGTAACCTACAACCAGTTGTCCTGGCCCATGTCCACATGGCTTTTGGAATTCAGAATTATCTTCTTCAAGACTTTAACTGGTTTTTTCATTCACATAGATTTTCAACTTCAATGTAAATAATAAATCTATTCTAAATGAGCACAATGACATCCTGTATCTGATTTTTATGACACTTATGTGCAAAACTACAGAATTGATTTCTTCATTGCTACAGCAAAGACAAATTCAATATATCTAGGCTAGCTGGTTGATAGACTTGAGATCTTAAAAAACACATCAATGCAATGGTGTGGATTTGTATTTTTATTTTGCAAGTTTTGCTATTGACAGATTTATGTCCACCTCCTAGTGTAGAAAGAATATGATCACATTACTGTGATAGTGCAGTAATATTATGACTCAATTTCACTTTAATGTACACTATTGCTTATGAAATGGCTAATAAAGCAGTTTTCAAGATGGGGACTAAACTAGAACAATATACATTACACAATAATAGACAGCAAATTACCACCCGGTGAAAAAAAAACATGGCAAATGATACAACTCTAATTTATTAAATTTTTAAAACTCCAGCAGAATAATTTATAGAAAGCTTGCATGAAGACAAACTCCCCAGTCAGCTCAGGTGACATACAATAATGGCTGCAAAAAAGAGTTTCAGATTTTGACAAAAAACTTGTTTTAACTCTTTAACAAGGTATGAAGCCCCCCTTCTTTGAGTCACTTTCACAGAAAGTCACTGAAAACAGAATAAACCTTAGAATATCATTAACATACAACACTTAATCAACAAGCAATATGATATGTAAAACTATTTCTTGGCTAACATCCGCAAAATATGCCTTCAATTTTTAGGTAATTAAGCATTAGTGTTATCACCATCCAGTCAAGACACAGAAAGCCTTTTCCCCCTAAGTCCTATCATTCATGTTGGAAAGGGCCATCTTTCACTGGTATGTGGAAATTATCTATTTTTGTCTTTAGGTTTGTATACCTTTCCATGCTGCTGTTTTCTAACGGTGTTATTGCTGATTTCCATCTCAGCAATATAACCCACATTTCTCATTTTGCCCTCCTTAGCTTGCATCATTCTACTCTGTAGACATAATCTCAGTTCTTTTAACATAGAAGTCTCCTCAAAAACCTAAGCCATGGTTACACCATATCAGGAATGAGGTACGGTTCCTTAATCATGGCTGAATACAGAGGGAGAGGGACAGGGGAGAAAGCGAGAGTTTTAGCAAATTGCTTTTTCCTCATGTAAAATATGCCTCTGTATCCATTCTTCTGTTTCTTTTTAAATAAAATGGGAGCAAATTTTGGATGTGCTGCCAAGGAGTCCACTCCAATTGTTCAACACCCAGAAGAAATGCTTCATGTAGAAAACCTGAAACAGCCACACTACAAAACCCTATCTGCTTAGAAGTCTGAATGAAAGCAGGTACCAACGCAGCTCAGCAAGCCCAAAACTTCATCTTTCAAGCAGAACTCAAGGGATTCAAGTGATTTAAGGACACATGTTGACAAAAAATGAAGACTTTCAATGTGTTCCCTTCCGACAAAATTACGTAACACATCCCAAACAGTCATTTCAGGCTAAAATGTATAAACAGTAAGGAATCGGACAAATGAGAGAAACATTAAAGCTTCTGAAAAGTCAGCTAAACTGCCTCATCATATAGAATGCTAATTAAAATTACTTTAAACTATAAAAGAGTTTGTTGTTCATGTAATGGATACAATCCTTTACAAATACATCAGAAGGAGGGTAACAATGTAAGAATGATGTGAACTATTAGGAAAGTTAGTCCCTTGGTTTCTGATGTATGTTTGCAGCTAAGGAGTAACTGTGCATCAGGCTGCAACCAAGGTATTTTTGTGAGCTCCCACTGAACGATGTACAAACCTCATAAAATTCAACAAAGCCAAGTGCAAGGTCCTGCACCTGGGTTAGGGCAATCCCAAACATGGATACAGGCTGGGAAATGACTGGAGGGAGAAGAGCCAGGCAGAGAAGGACTTGAAGGTGGTGGTGCATGCAAAACTGAATTATAGCCAGGAATGTGCACTGGCAGCCCAGAAACCAACTGTACCCTGGGCTGCATCAAAAGCATCATGGCCAGCAGGTCATGGGAGGTGATTTCACCCTTCTACTCCACTCTGGTGAGACTCCACCTGAAGCACTGCATCCAGCTCTGGGGCTCCCAGCCAAGAAAGACATGGACCTGCTCAAGAGGGTCTATAGGAGAGTTGTGAAAATGATCAGAAGGCTGAAGCGTCTCTCTGATGAAGACAGGCTAAGAGAGTTGTGATTGTTCGACCTGGAGAAGAGAGGGCTCTGAGGAGACCTTTGAGCAGCCTCCCAGTAACTAAAGGGACTTTTTACAAAGGCATATAGTGGACAAGAGGAAGTGGTTTTACACTGAAAGAGAGGAGCTTTAGATTGGGTATTAGGAAGAAATTCTTTACTGTGAGGGTGGTGAAGCACTTCAACAGATTGCCCAGATCCCTGTTCAAGGCCAGGCTGGATAGGGGTCTGAGCAACCTGGTCTAGTGGAAGGTCCCCTAACCATGACAGGGGGGTTGGAGTAGATGATCTTTAAGGTCTCTTCAACTCAAAGCATTATATGATTCTATGACAGGATTATATGTCAAAGAATTAAATAAGAATCCAGTTACAAAAAATAAGAGTGAACCATTCTTCAAATAAGCTTTTTCCCCCTTTTCTAAATTTGAGTTTACTGAAATGTAATTTCTTACTCATTCTTCAGCTACATATTGACGGAAGAGTTGCCATCATTACCATTGCAAACAGACGTTTGCCTGCCTTTTTTAAACATAAGTATGGAAAGACAATAACAGAGGAATTAAGCCTGTTGCAATCAGCAGAATAATGACTACTTTTAAGATGCCTCAGTCAGAGGACGAATCCAAAGTACTAAGGCAGAAATGCAAAGCCAAGCAAAGAAATTATTTTTATATTCATTTTCATAAGCAGAAGCAGGTGTTTCACAAAGGCAGGCCAAAATGCTACATTTCTTATTTGTTACAGTGACAAAGCAGAAATGGAAAATACCCAACTAATTGCATAATTAGGTGATCTTCTGGAAAAATTTATCTTCAATAGCTACTGACTATTTTAACAATATATATGTCAGTGTTAAGGAGCATAAGAGAGAAGGATTATGGTGTAAATGATTGTAATCAAATGTACAAGTCAGATCTCCCTGTGATAAACCATTATTTTACTAATTTACAGAAGAAGTAAAGAAGCACAGGAAGTACAAGAGGAAAGAAAGTAAACCACTGACAAATTTTCAAAACTCAGACAACAGCCTTGAACCCAGTCTGTCAGGTATAACATTCTTCAAAAAAAATGAAACTTTTTACTGTTGAGACTCCTTATAATACACCTGTTATGAGTTGACTCTGGCTGAACATCAGCTGCCCACCAAAGCCACTCTATCATTCCCCTCCTTGGCTGGACAGGGGAGAGAAAATAGAATGAAAGGTTCGTGGGTTGGAATAAGGACAGGGAGAGATCACTCATCACTTACTGTCACAAGCGAAAAAACTGAACTTGGGGAAAAATAAATTTAATTTATTTTTAATATATATAATATCAGAGCGGGATAATGAGAAATAAAGCCAAAACTTAAAACCACATTTTTCCCTCACTCCTCCCTTCTTCCTGTGTTCAACTTCACTCCACTTCACTCCTGATTTTCTCTCCCTCCTCCTCCCCAGTAGCACAAGGGGACAGGGAAGGGGGTTGCGGTCAGTTCATCTCATGTCTCCACCACTGGAAGAAGACTCCTCCCAGTTCTCCCCTGCTCCAGCATGGGGTCCCTCCCATGGCAGATAGCTCTCTTCATGTATGATATACACAATCGAAAAATACTTCAAGACCCAAATCCTCAGGTTATCTTCTACGTCCGTAACACATGCTAACTACACTCTAAAATGATGTATTATTTAGCATTTTCATTTTGATGTTCTTGCCCAGAGAAGTCATTTTCCCCTTCTGGTGTCACTCCTATAACAAAAAAAAAAAAAAAAAAAAAACAAAAAAAAAAAAAAAAAAAACCCACAAAAAAAAAAAACAAAACCACAA
>VXAD01009529.1:510096-551210 GCA_013399195.1 Dicrurus megarhynchus
CCACAAAACAAACGTACCAAGTTGCAACTTCTATGATTTACCAAAACACAGAGAAGCCCTAGGTCGTCCTTATGATGCTGAAACCTTAAGTAAGAAAACACCAGCCTCTTCTCCATAATAAAGATGCAATTTCCCAATACTTGTCACTACCACGCCCTAGGCAGAGAACGCCAGGTGCCACGTAATAATGCAAGAGCTACCTGACACACCACTGACTTAAAGTAAGAGTCATTTTTCACTTAGACTGGCAAACCATGATTATTTTTTTTTGTGAAGCACTAGGTAATGCATAAAATTCCAGGCTACATCCAGCAGAATTACTCTTTTCTAGGTTTTGCTGATCAACCTCATAGCTTAAAATGTCAGGCTTCAGATTTCATAAAATTATACAAGATGTCTTTTACACCTCCTAATGTAGTCCTCAGCATTTTCTCCAAAAAGAACAAAACCAATCAAGCCATGAAATTGTGCTACCTCCTACAGTACTTCGATCTGAAGGGGAAAAGAAAAGAAGAAAACCAAAAAACAAAAAATAATTTTAAAAAAACCTTCTAAGAATCATGCAAATGCATCCTAATGCAATCATTTGATTCTGTCTTTCTGACATGCTGGAAAAAAAACCCCTGCCTTGAACCCAATCTGTCTAACTATAGTAAAAATGATGGCCAAAGAAGTGGCTGCCCTCCCTGATTCTTTGCTTTGACCTCACCTCTGGTACAAGTCAAACCTGTTTGCAGAATTGCTCTTTACTTCCAACAGCTAGACAGGCTGTCTGAAATATATGGCAAGTAAGTCTCAAGGCTTCATTCTCTGGACATAAAAGGCAGATACATCCTTTTAAACTAGTATCTCAAAAGAAGAAAGATAGAATAAAGACAGCAGTCCAAAAAAATTGCATCTGTGGGGAATTCATTCAGAATAGGCATATCACCAAGAATGCTGATAAAATTCTCATGTAAATTCACTGTTCTCTCTTAACAATACAAAGAAAGCATCTCCCTCCTGCCTCTTCTTCCTTCAGCTGGCTTTTAGCTTTTAACCCTTCATTAGCCGTGTAACCCAAAAAAAGAGTCTAAATCATTTACAAAATATCAGCATAAAGTAGTTTATGATATCTTGGCATGCTGTAGTGCCATTAAAAACTTTGCATGAAAATGAAAGCTGTGAAATCAAATTGTTATTAAAAATTATTAAATAATCTCTGTTACAAAATGTAACATTTAAATCAAAGATGCATTAATATATCTGTTACTATATCTGTTTTTGTTCAGTGGACAATACCAGAAATAATTCTTCTTATTCAAGGACACAATCATACAAGAGATGTGAACTGGACAATTACCCAATATACTATCAAGTCTTTCTTCCCATTGCCAAAAAAAAAAAAATTCTATACCATGTATTACCCAGCATTTTATTCTAGCCAGTTCAAAGTACATTAAGTGTTTTCTTATCACTAAGGTGAGGATTCCCAATTCAAGAGTCATGGCTCAACAGCATCACTGACAAATTTCAGAGGTTCACAATCACTCTGCTATTTTAAATGGAAAAAAAGTCCTACTGTAAGCAGAAAAGCAAACTTAAAGGAAAAAAAAATTCTTGATACTGAAAGGATGAGAGTTATATGCTAGCATATAGCTGTGTTTGCAGAAACTTACAGAATTTTTGTCGTAAGTGATTTGCAAATTCTGGTCAATTTGTATTAGTCCCAAAAAAATTTTAATTTTCACATTGACAAGATTATGTTAGGGAGTCTATGTAATGGAGGATGGGCCAAAGGCTGCAAAACTCTGCTTTCACAGGCATATACTGAGTATCACATTTCAGAATTCTACAAAATAAAAATTACCATGTTTATAAATTTCAGAGCACAAGGGAAACACCAAAATTGCCAACAAGCCAACAAGCCTTTAGTGTAGCACTGCTACTGGGTATTGTAATACCTAAGTGAAAACACTATTACATTGGTTCATTACCATCTCTCATCTACAGAGTTCTATTTTTGACTATTTGACAAAAGCAGAACACACATTATGTATCAGCAAGATATAACAAATACTAGTACCATCTCTAAGATATTTTTCAATCAAAAATCACTCAATCAAATAGCTCTGGATAGCTTATCTTTCTTTGGCTATTTCACTTCCAGCATCTGGTGTCACTATGGACTGAACTCAGCTGTATCCACTATTTGTACTTGTAAACTCCCATCTTTGGTTATGCAAAATACAGTCAAGGTTGTGAAGTTTGATGCCAAGAAACAACACCAATCTCAATATTTTCCTGAGAGTTAAACATGCCATGACAAGGAAAAATCTCTAAAAAGTCTGCCTATTTCCATTTATTAGAATTTAAATGTTAGAAAAGCCTTACCTGATTCATGTTAAGCTGTTTCTGTACTACAAATGCTTTCCCTTCCAAAACTCTGAATTTCCACATTTGTGTGGGAACATAATATATAGCAGCAACATACAAGTCCCTAAGGGAACCATGTCAATTGGCATTTTAAAAATTAATTCAGTGACCTACAATAATATGAGTTTCTTATGCATAATATTTGTCAGTAGGCAATGTGGGAAGTTCTGAACTCATTCAGAGAGCCAAAGCTTTATAAAGGCAAACAAAAATATTCTTGAACTGCTTCTTCTAACTTGGGAAGTGTCTTCTGGTGAATGTTTGTAATGTAAGAACAAGGAAAAGCTGAATATATGAAAGGCATCTGCATACAGTGTGGTTAATATTTAAAACAGAAAGAAAAAGGAATAAAAGTTTCTGGCAGTATATGCCCAGCCAACTACATTACTGACCTGGTGAGACACTCAGAGCTTGTGGAAATTTTGCAAATCCTCTGAAAACTATAGCATGGTAGGTCTTATATTTGCTTGCACAGCTCATTTTTAGTCACTATAAAGAAAATTTGCAACCATAAGCAGGACTTTGGGGCAGATGGCCCCATCTAAAAAGGCTTAATATCTAATTATATCAGCACTCCCTCCTTTTGATCTTACATGCCAGTGAAATGTCAGAGCAGCACTTCACTGAATGGCTTGTGTAAATGAACCATACAAAGTTGCATTCGGTTTTCCACAGTTTGCTGTAGTAAGTATAAGTTGTCTTTAGAAACAGCTTTTTTCAACTTATTCCCACTGTTTCATGAAGCATGTTATACTGTGCAAATGAGTTTGGTTTATCAATAATAGAGTTAAATTGGGATGGAGCTACCAAAATTAGGGTTTAGGTATCACTGTATATGAAAACAGAGCATGTTCTAAGCATGGATGAGATACCCACACTATTATAATACACTCAAGTAATAGAATATTCAATATATTCAACATTTACAAAGAAAACAAAATATTACAGTCACATGAAGACAGAAGCAGAGAAGTCACTACTCAAAACTTAAGGAAGAAGTTTCAACTTTTAACTTCAAAATCCAGCTTATGAAGCTGCTCTCAAACATTTAAATGACACAGACAAGAGCCAATGTGTTTTGTTATGAAAGCATAATAGTTTATATCTGAACTACCCATTTAAAATGAAGTACCTATAGAAGAAAACTGCAAGAAATTATTATTATTCCATGAAAGGATAATACAATATATATTGTCAAATTTCCTATTTTTTCATGGAATCTGAGACAGCAAACAATTCAGAAAGCACTTTGCAATTTATTGCCATCTGTCCTTCAAGGAGAGTTTCCATTTCCCAACAGTACGAGAAATATTTGAAATAGTGAACAGAAATTATTTTCAATTTCTACAGAGCATTTATTAAATCACCATACTTATTACTGGATAAATATGACATTTTCTTCCTCAAGGAGGTAACTACAAAACGTCCCCACTCAAATACTATTCTTCATGTTTTTCCAGACTATAATATATTTTAAAACAAGAAGCCTTTGCCACTGCAGAACATATGTGAAAAACACCAATATTCATTTAGTCAAATACATAACATCTGACTGATAATCTGAAAATTAACATTCTCAGCAACACAAAAATATTTTAATACAATAATCAAGTACAGCACAATGGCCACTATCACAGAACAAAGAATTTAAAGAGAAATCTAATAACATAGTAAGATGTAAGCATCTTCAGAAATAAGTGCCAACATTTCTTGTGCAAATGGGCAAGAAAATTAGGATTTCCCTACATCGCAGATTCTCAAATATAGGGCTTGAACTTTGGTAACACCTGCTCTTGTAATACTTTTTTGTTCCCCTCAGTGCTACATAATACAAAACTGGAACTCACACAAGACTTAATCACTGGAGATACTCAAAATGCCTGTTTAAGTGCCTTCACAACCTGACCTAACATTAGTTAGACAGACACCTAAGAATGAGAGAGAGGGAATAACAGCAGTGCAGGAACTAAAGGCCACTAACAACCTGAAACTAGTCTTACACTGATGGATAGTAAGAAGGAAGTCAAGTATGTGTAGAAGGAAAGCTGGAGTCCACATTTAGTAAAAAATAAATTTCACTAATAACTACATTTTTATTTTTGCTGAACTTACACCTACTAATGACAACCAGTTTCGAGAGCAAGACTGAAAGTGCAAGCTCTGAACTGAAATTGCAATAATGCTGAAAACCTCTAAAGAGACACTTTTGAAAGATTGCAAATGAAACTCAAAGAAAGTGAAAGTCCCTGAGGAATCTTTTATTAGTTTTAAACTAATAAGTCAGACTTATAATTAATGCAGTTGGCAGATTTCATTACAGCAGACATATACTAACTCAGTTCAGTAATCCAAAGCTGCAGGGTGGAGTGCAAGACGCAAGTAACTAACAAAAGATATGACTTCACACTTGGAAAAGAGTGGTATGTGATACAGAAGGCTGCAGAAATCTCTCAGGACAAAAATTAAATTCCCAAAAGAAAAGGAAGGGGAAAAAAGCTACAAAAAACATAAAAACCCAAATATACTTACTTTGGGGACAGAATAAAATAAAAAAATAAAGAATACAAAGTAAAACCTTAGGAAAACCCTCATAAAAGAAATACTGCTAGAAATAGTGTAAGAAGAGCATATGGGATGTAGGGCCATGCACGGTATTTATTTGCTAAACAACTTACAACTGCAGGCAATGCAGCCAAGACCTACCAACTCAGAGTAAAATGAAAAAAGTCACATCTAGCAAGCAGATGGATGTACAGTGCATTCAAAAAGCAGCAGATATAGCACTGCAAGCCTGTTTAGAGGTCACACTTACATGTAAGATCCAACTTGGAAAGTAGTACTTCTTCAAGCAAGCTTTGTGAATTTACAGTTGTATTTAGACAAACTTAAATAAATATAATTTCTAGAAAATGCTTTAAAAAAATCACTAGACTCAAAGCTTGATACAGAAGACAACTAAAATTGAGAGCTTAGAGTAAACAAGTAATGTTAAGTCTTAGATGACTCCAAACTAAGGTGGCAAAACCAGAACTAGACAAGCTTTTCTTTTCTGTCACGATCAACAGGAGTAATGCAGTCTTTTAGAAATTTTTAAGTTTTAAATCTTGTTCAATAAAATACTGAAAAATACAGAAGTAAAAAACGTAAAAAATTAAAAAACTGAAAAATACAGAAGTAAAAAACTGAAATATCAAGAGTCTAGTGACCCTTTATTTCTAAAATATGTTTTCTCAGAAATAGTATTATACCCTCTACTACTTCCAGCTCAGGAAAAGAAGGGTAAATTGGAATGAATTGTATCAAGTTGAACACTGTGGGAAGAGCTTCAGAAAAATTCTGCCTTCTCTTTCCAGAAGAGTAATGTAGTAAGTATTTTAAGCAATGTTTAGAATCCAAGTACAAGTAGAAACCACAACCTCTTCTTCTGCTGTCCATCCCATTTAACACAGGTCAGGCTGTGCCAGTGCACACTCTTGCTCTGGGAGATATGAGAGGAAGGCCTGAGCATTGAGTCACAACAGCTGCACACACACAGCCCATCCTTCTTGCAGATAAGGCTCTCAGGTTAGCACAAGGAGCAGTCAGGGTACAAGGACCAAGGCTTTAGAAAAGAAACAGTAGAAACAAGAGGAAGGCTCTTCCTTCTGAACTTCCAAGTGCCAGAGACAAAACAAATTATCTGCCCATAGAGACAAAACACCGGCTAGGAAAAAGGGGAGAACTGGAATAACTTAAAAAGCTAAAATGAAGGAAATTCTTCCCTAGAAAGTCCAAATTACAGAACATGCTTTCTAGCACTTGCTAGAAAAGCCATGGGCATTTATCATTAGCCAAGTAGCCAAAACACTGTAATATAGCAACTGTTTCTTTTGCTTCAGATTTAATATGTAATTTCAGCCATACATGTATACAACAACAAACTAATTAAATAAAGAACTCACATGGAAAATAAAAACTAGATGGACAGGGTTTTTCTTCTAGACAGCAACACAGCTTCGACACAACATCAGACTCCAATTGCGAAATAGTATTTACAGAAAAACTTTTCCTTGATCCTCAGAAAGGATACACATTACTTCATGTCAACTGAAAAAGTTTATAGTAAACAGTTCTAAAGAGAAAACGTGGGCCGAAATCCTCCAGGATAAATGTCTCTCTGATGAGAAATAATCCAAGTTCATTCAACTTTACACAGCACATTCTTCACTGTAAAAACAAGGCAGAGAAAGAAGAGAAAGAGAGAGAGAAAGAGAGAGAGAAGAAGAGAGAAGAGAGAAGAAGAGAGAAGAAGAGAGAAAGAGAGAGAAAGAGAGAGAAAGAGAGAGAAAGAGAGAGAAAGAGAGAGAAAGAGAGAGAAAGAGAGAGAAAGAGAAAGAGAGAGAAAGAGAGAGAAAGAGAGAGAAAGAGAGAGAAAGAGAGAAAAAGAGAGAAAAAGAGAGAAAAAGAGTACATGGGGAGAGAGCAGGGAAAGGGAGAGTGATGTTTTTTAAATTCTGAAGCAGGATGGAATTCCAAATTTAAATTAAGCTGAAATAACACAAAAAAGTTCTCCTTACTCTGTCAAGAGAGGTAATTTGTTTCCTCCTTTACTTGTTATATCAGTATCATGAAAACAGCAGCTGATTTTCACAGGATGGAAGTGAAATTAGGCAGACTTACTTGGCAGCTTAATTGCTGATCAGAAAAAGACAGCTTCAGTTAATAAAAGATTTTGCTCTGCATCTCAGTGAATCAGCCTTGTTCTAAATTTCACAAAGACATGTGCTGATACACCGCTGATAAGCAATCACTGCTTAATTTTTTTTTCCTATAAAGCAGTTTTTGTTATAGTACTTATGAGCAGATGAGACCCTTAACTCATGCAATATTCACCTTGGTACTTAATACAAGCTAAAAACAAGCTCAAATTACACTGTTAGTATGGTATATTGTCAGAATAAAGAGGTAGCCACAGCAGTCAAAAATTTGTTGGCAGAAATGTTTCTGTCAATCAAAATTCAAATGGTAAAAAAAATTATAGATACTGCTTTCCATTTAGAAGGTATCTTACAGATCTATATGCAAATTTATAATTATAAAAAGGTTCTCATATCTATAAGCAATATTTAGAGCATACATTTGCTTCATATTGAGACTCTAGTTTACATTTTTTATATTTTAAACTGATATGAGTCTTATTTAGCAGGAAATCAATTACTGCCCTTAATTCTATCTGAGTATGACTGGTCTGCCCAGAAAGCAATAGATCAACTATAAATTTATGGCTCAATATGGATACCAGCCCATAGCTAAAAATTTGCAGCTCTATATAACCAAGCACATTAAGCAGTCCTCCGGGGTAACATATAAGCAGAAGTAATTCACATAATTCAGCACACACTACAGGAAGAGGTCTTTCAACCACGTCTGCTCACCTTTTTTGGTTCACTCCATTTTGAAAAGAAGCTGTGCATATTGGCAACATAATGAATGAAATCTCAAGACTCCTGATAAATTTTAAATGTCGTAAGGGGTTTCTTCACCATCATGTGAAATCTGAGTACTGTATGCTTAAACTGGGTGGAGGGGGGGCAGGGGAAGGGGGTGGGGTTACATTAAATTATGTATTTTCATGAATGTGCCCTTTTATTGTCTACATCAACATTCTATAAAATGCCTGAAAGTAAAAACATTCAGTAGTATTATAGCTGTGTTTTTAGATTAGCCTTGTTTTACTGTATAATCCCCTCAAACTTCACTGGTTTTCACTGAAGTAGCAGTTCTTCCCATATATCTTCCATTATGCTATAGAGATTCTATTATTTAGTGTGCAGAACACTACAAAAAGAAAGTATTTTTAAAATGTACCATGAAATTCCTTAAGGAAGGGGTTTTTATATCATTCTAAGAAAATAATCTCTGAATTCTAGTAATAAATAGCACCACTTTATTGTAAATACAGGATAAGAATTGCGCATGTCTTTTGTCAAGCATAGGAACACCAAATATATTTTATTCTTTGTAAGGCAAATGTTCCCTAGAATAATCCTTTCAAAGAAGGAAGCTTTGCTGGGTTATTTTTACAACTGAATTAGAAACCAATGGAGTATGTCAGTGTTGGCCAGTTGGGTATATTTAGCAAAACAAAATCTTTGTTCCTCTCGTTCAGCAGCCTTAAATATTGTCATGACATTCTTTTGACAGTTAAAGGAAAATATCTGAGAGGCTGAGAATTTCTAAAGTTAAACCAGTATCTGTAAAAAAGAAATCCACTGTGCAGTAAAAATACAAAACCAGATTTACTTAAGTTTAAATACTACCATTTTCTTCAATACACCTGGTCTTCTCCCAGAACCATTGCTGCTTCCACTAAATTTAACACACATCAGAAAGGTATCACAGCAGGATTTTTTTAAGCAACAAATAAAAGTATTAGATTATAAATCATTAGTATCAGAAATAAAAAAAAAAATTAAAACTTAAGAGCACAGGTGTGAGTTCTTTGTGGTTTTTGTTCTGTCATTTGGGAAAAAATATTTTGTGAAGATTTCATAGTAAACTTTGACATTTGATAGCAGAATTTGAAATTATCATGAAAAAAAACCCCTACACCTAGCCAATACATGTGTCTACAGGCATACTTCTCCCTATAATAGAGCACTGATGTTTAATTTTGGAATTATGTGAACCTTTCCCCTGCTTTCTTATATTGCATCAATTTCACAATCCAAGTGAATTTCACAGATATGAGTTAGGAGCATGAAAAACTGGCAGAAGTAACTAAAAGTTAAATAAATATATATCATTTTAAGAGCACCGTCACTGAATCATCATGGATATAAAAAAAAAAAAACTATCATGGCATTAATTTTCCTGTTCCAGAAATACTTCTTCATTTGCATCCTGACATGACTAAAGATACAAATTTAATACTAGCTTGTAGCCAATAATATTAATAATGGAAGACACAATGTTAATGTCAGGATTCAACACCTGGTCTATGGATATCTTCCTACAGTATATAAAGTACTGAAACATATATTTGAGTATTTCTCATTTTTCTACAGTATCTATGCAAAGGAAGGTGAAATATGAGCAAGAAATACACAGTCTTCACATAAGTGATAACTTCTTATTTTGGAGAAAAGTCAATCGGAAGAGATTCTTCAATTTTAAGCAATGCTCTGAAGACTGTATTCAGACTCCCATACAACCCAGCCTGAATTTTACAGAAAGAGCTACTGAGATTTGCAATACTGGCACAATTTTCAGCTAAATCGAAATTAAAATTTGAAATTAGTAATCATATGCATGGATTTGTGACATTCCCTGGACAAATAACAGGAAATACCTGATAATTTTTGCTGTTTGTTGCCACAGGAAGTTGTGGAGGAAGTAACATTTAGCAGTTTATGGATCAGCTGTCCCTGAATTTGTTTAAAAAGATGCTGTACAAATTCAGGTACTATTTAATGGAAAGAAACATATCCAATGTCTCCTAATGCTGAGAACTACATAGGGAAGGACACACAGGTAGGGAAACCAACTGACAATTCCCACCTTGTTTTGCCAGTTTTGGAAAGAGATGCTGAAATAAATGTTTTCTTTGTCAGAGAGTTCCAGTAAGTAGCCTCATATTTCACAGAATCACAGAATATTTGGAGCTGGAAGGCACCCACAAAGATAATCAAGCCTGTCTCTTAACTGAATGGCCCATACAGGGACCAAGCCCACAACCTTGGTGTTATCAGCAACATACTTTATCCAGCTGAGCCAATCTCAGTGGTCTTGCACTTCTGCCACATCCCAATTTTTGACTGTCTGTGTAACTTTGGCAGTTGCTGTGCCAAAACCTTAATTTATAAATCTGTGGTTTAAAAGATCTCCCAGCTACCTTTCCACCAGAGCCCTCAACAAGGGACTTCATGTCAAGATTTACTTTGGCTTGCAAAAAGTTGGGGCCAGGCCAACTTTCTTGTATCTGTTCCCAGCTGAAGGTACTGCTCCTTTCAAACCTTCCATGCTTAAGAAGAATCTAAATTATTTTGTTTTAAAAGTGTTACTATTTCTGACTTTAATTTTATAATCTCATTCTAGTGTGGAATAAAATAAAACAGTCTTTATGGTACACGATGGATGTTAGTTCTTGGTAACGTTGCTTTTTCAAGTAAAATCTCTGTAAGGAACTTTTAAGATGCATACAACATAATGTCGTTAAAACCATTTACTGTATTTAACAGATCACAAGCCCTCATGTAACACTGACACCTCCATAAACTTATAACAGTAATTTAATGAAGATTTTCCAACCTTCTTGCATCAACTGGCATTCAATTTATCATTCCTTACACTCACATCACAGGTCTATACTGCATTTTCCGAAAGCGTACCACATTTAAATACCCAAAAGATTCATCTTAAAAATCCCAAGGATTATTATTGACTGTTATTTTCAGTAAAGTTTAAAAAATAGGAAATAGTAATAGTACAATGCTTAGTAGATTTACCGACAGGTTGATTACTAATGGGGACAGGTAACCTGAAAAAGACACAGGAAGAAACCAGGAAAGAAGAAATTAAAAGGCATAATTTGCTCTGACAGAGAAGATAATTGATTATCCTTATAGCCTTACTTACTTCTGATACTGTTCCATACCCCATGTTAAATTTAGGTATCAGTAAGGGAACTAAGGGTCAGGAGTTCTCAGTATAGTCAATACTATCAATGGAGCTTGGATTTTGATGCCCCATTTCTATCTGAGTTAGAGTTGAATTGCTCTCTGTTATACACACTCAGTGTTAATGCAGTAAACTATTGGTTTAAGATGAATTTTCAGGTTGGACAGTGCCTGAAGCTCCTATACAAAACACTGTCCACTGTTTCAAAGTGCAAGAGTCTAATTAAGTAATTAGCTAAGCATCTATGTATTTAAATGAAAATATTGCTTTTAATTCTTCACTGGTGTGAGAACTTCAGCATTCTCTTTCAAACCCTCATCAAAAAATACTGCTTGAAAATCCTCTTAGATCAATGTGGTGAGAATCTAATTAAATCAAGTTACTGAACTGTGTCCATAAACAGTGGTTTTAATTCTGTCAACTTAGTATCACTAATGCCATCCATAAATTTTGTCACATTTACAAAGAAACCATGAAAAAGTCACAGTTTCACTACATAATAAGTTATGCTCTCTTGTGTGACTTTAATGGGCTCTGTTAGGATAACAGCAGCCAGCCAATTTAAAATTTTCAGGCTTCATTTTGTCAGCATCTGTGATCCAAGGGGTCATTCATTAAATTATGACCTTATTTCTTCTGTGTGGTTTAACAGACAGAGAGGAAGAAAGGGAAAAAAGAAAATAATATTGTAAACACAGGAACAGTATGGAAGCTCCTCAATATTATTTAGTTATCTGCTTGTATAGCTCATTAATAGATGTTTTATCTCAACAGGATGAAAATTTGACTGTAAAACTGAAGACCCTTGTTGGTCGGCTATCACAGTCTCCCAAAAGGAGCGTCCAAGACAGGTACAGTGAAAAGTATGAGATGCCACCCTGAAATTTAAGACGTAACATAGAAAATTTTTTTTTACTAAATTGCATGTAAATAATCCTTAAAACTGTTTGGTGAAACATATTCAAGCAGTTTCATTACTATTTGATCACCTAGTTTAGGAACGAAAGTGAAAAAATTCATATAGAAATATGGTTTTATTCTAATTAAATTATATGTCATTTATTTGGCCCATCATTTAAAATAAAATGTCTAAGGTTAATTGATAAAAACTCATTTCTGTAAGTGCTCGTTTTTCTCCATTGACTAGAGAGAAATTCTGGTGAGTAGGCTTGATTTATGATATCTAACTATTAAAAAAATAGAGATAATTGGAGTACGTTTAATGCAGAAACCCCCCTTGAGGCAACAAAGAAACCTATGTAGAGTTTCCTGAATAATGATGCTTTTGTCTAAAATCAGCATCCCTAGGCATGACAAAATATAAATAAGAATAAAATAATAAGCTAGAGGCTTCATTCTTAAGCCTTCATTAGAGACTTCTGAAACACAAACAAGTCATAAGATGCTATTAAGGAAGGAAACTGGCTTGCTCACTGGTATAAATTTAACAGGTGAACTAGTCTGTTGTAATCTGTGTAAGTCTTCAATGATGCACAACAAACAAAATAAGAATTAAAATAAAGATGTTACAATCTCCTTTCTAGAACTGCTACTGAATAGAGATGCCACCAAATTGCAGCTAAGAAAGAAAAAGAAAGAAGTGTCAACCACATCATTTTTTCCTCCATCACAGGCCTGTTCTCAGCTTCCTTGTTTTCCCTCTGATCTCTCTGTATGTGTTTATTACGGCTGGTTGAGAGAGACTTAATTGATATCCCAAGATTTACACACTCAAATGAAGTGGGGGATGCAAAGCAGTTCATTTTCCAGTAGCACATTATCTGTGGCTTGGGCATGACCTTGGATACAAATACAATCTAAGCACCAAAAGCCATTAACTGGAGACAAACCTAAACATGTCTTTCTTTAGTATATAACCTCCGTATAAATCCCAGTTACATTGGCTGAAGTGGTACAAATTCCCTTTGGTTTATTAGTATCATCCTGAATATAACAACCCAAAACCAGCAAGAAAACAACTTCAGGAAGAGATCTTATTTGCCACGGAATGGGTTGGGTTGAAAGATACCTTTAAAGGCCATGTAGTCCAACCCCTCTGCCACGGGCAGGAATACACAGGTCAGAATGATTTTTATTTTTTTTAATGGGCCCTAAATTGAAAAAATTCCTATATGTATATATCCTATACATGACTAAGATGGTGAATTATCCTCATATCCACCTAGAGGATTACTATTCTAGGGAGAGGATTTTCAGCTGCTGCACACACACTCCATGCAATCTGATGAACACGGATTTTATTTTCAAATACAATAGTGTGTCATTCCAGGATCTAAACTTTTTATATATGCCATAAACACACCTATAAATTAATATATTAAAAGAGTTTAAATACAATTTAATATATTTGATTTTTTTAATAAGGTGTAAAATACATCCATTTAAAATTTTCCCTTTTGCTGTTTTTTAAGCCTTCTGATTTTCTGAACTGTTTCAAAATATATATCGGATTTGGATCTTAAGGAGAAAAACTTGACAATATATTCTGGACTTGTAAGAGCAAAATGGAGATGACGGTCTCTCTTCTCACAGGCAGTATGAACCCCATTTGCTTTAAGGAAATCCAACAACAAGGACTCCATATCCTTTCACGGTCTGAGTTCTCACCAGCACCAACCATTGCTTTTGTTCCAAGTCACTGAGGGAAAGGAAAAAATTACTGATTTTCACATTTAAGGACTTTTGCAGTGTATGTGAGTAATATGCTGCACTCATTCTGCTACTGCATGCCAACTGTTTCAAAATCTGACCTCTGTGTGTCTTTGTGATACTTCCCAATCAATCATGTAATCTGAAATTGTTCTACAAGTATTACATACACATAATAATCATTATTAAATTATTATACAATGCTCTTATTTGCCAGTTTGTCTATCATAGATACTTTTTAAAAAAACTATAATCTCACCAGTTCATATTTGTTGAAATTTTTGGTACTACAGTTCTCAAATTCTGAGTGTGGTTTATTTTATTCCTAAGTCAAAGATCATTTTGAATATCAGCTATCATACAAGTCTATGCTGGTTCACCTTTTGTACTCTGATCAAATTTCCATAACAATCTCCAAAATCAGTTTATTCTTAGAAAACACATAGGAGACCAATCAGGAGTATATGAATACAGCAATCATAACCCTGTTGTGTTCAAAAGGGTTCTTCATGAGATAACATTAAATATTGTACAACTTTTAGCTTCATGCAGATGAAGCTCATGATAAAAGCAGTACTGATGTGTTTTATTTGTTCACTTTCTCAACTGCAAGTATGAGACAAAGAACAAAACAGTAAAATAATAAAACTTTTACTCAGCCCATTCCAGTATCAGTCATATTACTATTAATATATCATAAAGCAGGAGTATAACTGGTAGATTAGAGATACCAAGATTGATTACTTCTAGCCTGAAGTAGTGCTCTGTGCTAATAAGAGCAAATGCCCTGTTCTTGTTCTCTGTATACCAGGAGCTGACACATTTGCCAGCCCTGCTGCTACCACCTCGAGAATGTACTTGTTGCTGCCATGTAATACCTCATGAGCTTCAGCAAATAGTATATACAGCTGCACACAGGAACTGAAACAAGCCACACAGAAAAGCTAAATGTCATTGCTGGCAGAAATTTCTAGAATAGCCCAGGAGGGCTTTTACAAATCAGGACATGAAGAGTCCCTTCAAATCTAAATTTCCCTTGGTGGTTAACTGCCGCTGCATTAGCAAATCTTGTGAACTGGAAAACCCTGCTGAGCTGTCTTGCATATAGTTACGCTGTTGAAATGTGAAGCAACTGTTAAGAGTCTTTGCAAGCTCTAAGTATTTTCAAATACTTATTTCAAATATATCAATTCAATCACATATGTATTAGAGAGTTACATTATGCTATACCTGTTCACTAACCACAGCTAATAGCTGATTGAAACATACATAACAAACATGCACAAAAAACCTTTTAAGTGTTTTAAAGGAGAAAAGTGTAATCTAGAATTAGTTGAATAAACAGTGGCAGACTTTAGAAGGATGGGAGACAACAGCTCCAAAGCTGCAGACCACAGTCCTCCAGCCTTAATGTAACACAACATAAAATCAACTACTACACTCTGTAAATACTTACATAAACTCCAACCCACTTTATGCATTCACAAAACTCTGTAGTCTTTTCAATACCACAAATGGCCACAGGATTCCAAATGAGAACTGAAAAAAACTAATAAAATTGGAAGGCCAGCTACTCAAAACTCTCTCAAAGATAATCACTGAGATAATTTCTCAAAAACGATAGGCAAAGAGGGAAATAAAGAGGAGAAAATATTCTATATGAACATGCTCACCTGTTTCAATTATAAAAACTAAGAAGTATCTAGAAAAAGTTTCAGATACTAAGATGCACTTTTTTCTGCTAAATTTGGGCTCACACATTCAAAGGCCTTCGTTTTGCTAAGTCAGGTTTAACTCAATGTTAAGTAATGTTAGCTAACATATATTTATATCATAAATTTCTCCCAGTAAGGAATCATTCCCACACTGCACTTCCCCATCACTGTCAGCTTTAAAACATGTCTCTAGTTATCATGGGATAACATAAGAGTCTTAGAAGGTTACAAGAGGCCCATGAAAGATTGCTCTTAAAATTTCCTAGCATTGCAAAGTATTTAAAATATGTTACAGTAAATGTATGTCACCTGTACCAACATTCTCCTTCAGTTATCAAAGGATAACAGACATGCTGTTCCTGTGAAGTAGTGGTTATACTGACCTAGAACAATTAATATTCTTCACAAGTTTTACAACATCATCACCGCTCATAGTGAGGAAAATGTAGTTAACAACAAAGTCTACGGAAGCTATTTCTATTTTAATCAGAAATGTGACACCATCTCATCATAAGCTGCCCAGAACAATGCCTCTAAATCTCTAATTCTGTCTCATGGATTCAGGTAAGCTGTATCAATTAAGGATACAGAAAATAATTTGTAATCAAGTTTTCCCCGGTAACATTAAACAGGTAAGCCTTTGAACTCGAGCGAAGTGCAAACTAAAACAAATTTGCTGTGGAAAAAATACTACTGTCAGCGTCCTATAGGACTGAGGAACACACTGTGCATGATCATGCATTTAAAAATCTTCCAACAGTATTTCTTTACTAAGGTCAAACTCAGCACCAGTTTAAAAATAGCCTGTTCTGAGGGCAAAGGGGATCTTATGCAGACGCAAACATCACAGCAGGCCTTCTGGGTGTACAGGATGCTATTATCCTCTGCTTGCTGACAACATACTTCCCTTTATATGGCAAGACCACACTTCTGTCATTACAGTTGCCCTAGTTCTTGAAACATCAAAGTTATTGTTCTGAGAATGTCACTAATTTATCCCTTAAAGCAAACATATAAAACAACACATAACACAAGAAATATGCTCACTAGCTATCTCTTTTTTGCCTTAAGATATACACTATTAATTACTGAAACCCTAAATGGCATTATGCTATGGATCGTGGGTTTATGAGAACAATAATTTTAAGTTTTTACTCCTACCTTTTCCCTTAGTCCAAAATTTTGCTTATATACTAATTTTTTACATTTCACAAAGGTAGCAATAAAAAAAGATACCTGCAATAGCAGGGAAAATCAGGGTTGAGTGGTGAGAGAATTACAGGCTAGACTGTTCTGCTCTATATTGTCAGAAGACACAGGTCAAGTTCAAATCAATTTAAGTTCTATTTATGAAATAAATGAAAAAGATTTTTGTCGATTCTTCCTACATCAAGTCATTAAATTACAGACATGACATGAAAATTTGTAGGTAACCCCTGTCTTCACTTCCAGTGTTCTATTTAATTTTTTTGCCTTCATCTTAGATGCCTTTTATACTTTATTCCTGACACATTTTTCTCTGATTTTCAGTCCTTTATGAATGAATCCAGTCAGACTTAATTGAAAATTTAACAAGTGAGCAAACAATTGCTTGTGTACTTTAGCAGGCTCCACTTCTCACTTGAGAACTACTGTCCTCATACACTGGCAAAGCATTTCCCTTGACTATAGGATGTTAAACATGTCCCAGTCTTCGGACATCTGCTTACGGACTGCCACCCAGCCCACTGATTGTTTCACCACACACATCTGCCTGAACCTACCCACTGTTTCTCTTTTAGAGAATTTACAATCTAGTTATAATACCCAAATGAAATCTTACCATTCTCTGTATGTTCAGCTATTAACACAACAGGTTTTCAATGCATGGCTGGGTCTTTTAGAAGCACTTTTAAGACAAATATCACAACCACATATACAGAAGAAGAGGTTTTTAGAAACTCCATTTCCATGCTATAAAACAAATTTAAAACATCATAATGCATACTGTAAACATTAATTGATAATGCTGAATTCTAACCTTGAAAGTTTATAGCTATTATGCCTCATATCTTAAAAGTCCCACTGCTGAAATTCCATTAGATGTAAACAAACAGAATAATTCAGGTTGGAAAGGACGTCTGGAAGTCATCTACTTCAGTTCATGGCCAAAACAGATGTAACTGGAAAGGCAGATGAGGGTGCTTGGGTTTTTCCTAGACCAGTTTCAATTAAGGCTGGAGGTTTCATAGCCTCTCTAGCTAATGACCTGGCAATTCTAAATCTGGGGGTTTTTTCCCCTATGTGTCTAGTCAGAATGCCCCTTGCTGCAGTTGTGGCCCCTGTCTCATCCTTCTGCTGTGCATCTCTGAGAAGGACTTTTCTCTGTAACTAGTCATCAGATAGACAGCTGATAGTAACAATAAAAGTCCCAAATACAAACATATATGTATGTTTTTAAAGCGAAATGTTGTTCAATTGCACTTTTCAGGAACAGCTGATTGCGCATAAAAAACTAATGTTTCTTTCATCAATATAATTTCCCTAGAAAATACAATGTTGATAAGGTTAATTATCATTTTAAACCTGGTAATTTGCCATTCCTTTGCTTTTGCTAACAGGTTGAAAAAACAGAAAGCAAGGCCAAGACTGTTTATTACATGCAAAGATATTCATGTCCACAGTATACTCAGCACAGGTCAAGACCCATGGTTTTTCTTCCAACTTCACCAATTAGATTGGAAATAAATATTTTTCATGTGTAAGCAAAATTCACTTTGTCAGCATATGTGTAGTTAATTGAAAGATTCCTAGAAGTAACATTCTGTAGTTAATATTTATGGTTGCTCATAATACGACTGACTGAACTGGCTTAAGGGAAGTTATTACTGAAAGATACAAAGTCAGCTGTGGCAATATTTAATCTATAATTTGTCCAAGAACACTATGTTTGAAATATCCTGTAAAATGAAATATCACCGCAGTATTTCCCAGATTGTGAACAAAACTAAAGTAGGCTAACTGCCAAAAGAAAAGAAAAAAAGTGTTTAGGTATCTTTTTGCATACAAAAAAACAATTTCATTTGCTTACATCCAGAACTATATCTATATATATATATCTATATCTATATCTATATATATATATATATACACTCCTAAGAAAAATTACTGTATTATAGGATTCAAGAACTGCTGAATCATACTGTAACATCTACATATATTTCTCTTCTATAGCTTCATACTAGGTATGCAGGTAGCAGAACTTAGCATTGGAATATGAAAGCCTTGATGCCAAAAAACTGGATCTCTTTGAAAGATAATGGTTTCATATGGAAAAGAAAGAGTAAGCTAATTTCCAGAGTTAATCTACAAAAATCCAAAAAAAAATTCATTACTCCCTCTCTTCATAAGTATAGAACAACTTCTTCATAATAGGTGATATAGCATCTTTAGGTCCAAAATGTGTACCATTCACAATTCAAGTAAAGCAATATGAAAGGTAAACTCTCTATATAGTGAGAAGTCTATCTTAAACTGAATCTAGTATTTCATGAATTCAGCACTCAGCATTTCATTAGTGCAGTGGAACCTAAGTTTAAGTACTTTGATTTGTTATCTTCTCTAGGAATCATAGTTGGAACATTGGCTTCACTTTCAAGGGAAGGAAATTACTTTCAACAAAGTATCAGTTTAACAATCCTCTGAAGTGTCAAGGTATCTGATCAGCAGATTAAACAGAGTTATGTATTCAGAGCATATATTTTAAAATTATGGTCCATCTATATTTATCATAATCAAAAATACACTTGATCTCAAGTGCAAGAATAACCATATGAATACCCATTAATTTTTTTATCCTATACCATCACAGATTTTCAGTCTGAATTTATTTAAGAAGGAGGTGTCTAATCTGAATATCCTACAGAGAATGAGCACTGGAATTCCACATTAGTTGCTGAAACAATCATATTGCCTGCCTCTTCCAGCAATGAGATTGTGTAGTTTATTTCACTGACTTATAAAACCTTTCCTAGTTCTAAGTACCTACAAGCAACGCCAGTCATAAATAACCAGTAATTACTTCTCAGCAGTTGGAAATGTACTGAGAAAAAAAGGTATCAAATACTTTCCTATCAGAGTTGTCAAATTCTCTTGAGGTTCAAGGAAAAAATGTTCAGGAAACACATACTGTTACCTTTCTGTGCATACATGGCAGCAGATTCTGCTACAGCAAAGCATATTCCCTAGCATCTAAATTATAAATATTTCAAAAGATAAAAGTGACATTTTTCTAAACCAAGGCAGGTTTCAAGCTCTTTTTGCTCAACATGACCTTCACAAGGCAGTCAACACTGTAAGGCAGAGTTACAGGATCAGAGCCAGCTTTCCAGGCAACCAAATCACTACTGCAATTTCTGCAACATTCCAAGCAGCTGTCCACTTAGACCCAGGACCTCCAACATACTGTGACTGCCCATCATATAGAAGAACATAAAAAATTATTCAGTGTTGTTCCATTTTCTATTGAATTTCTATTGAAAAGGTAAGAATTATGTCATTTGGTAAAACAGGCTTTTTCCTCTTCTTCATATGCCTGATCACTAAAAGGTGAAGTAAAAATAATTAAATGGAATTAATAAATCAGGTAATTTTGAGATTGAAAATTACTGTTAACACTCCTCCGACAGCAGAACATAGGGCCTCCTTATGTATCAATCAGCTGCTAATAACTGATCATCTCACACTGTGAAGATCACAGCATAACCAGTTTTCTCACATCTTTCTCACTTTCCAAAGAATCAGACATACATATATTTTTGTGTAACTTCAAATTAACTTGTTTCTATTATTTAGATCCTAATCTAGGTGAGTTGCAACACAGCTATAACTCTCAGTTATTTCAGTGTAAATACAGGTAAGTCAATACACTTATCAGTGTATACAGTACCAATTCAGTAGCATCAAAATTAAAGCTGTTCTACACAGGGTAAGCTACAGATCTGTATTCCTTTTTTTAAAGTATTTTGCTTCTGAGGTGGGCAATACTGTAATCTCCCTCCACTTTCACTAGAATGGGTCTTAAAGAAATTTTATGCTACTTAGCTCAGCAGTAAATTCAACCAAATATTACAGACTGTGCATCTGACTTTAATTATTTTTGTCAAGTCTCTAAATGCTGCATTTTAAATGAAACACAAAGACTATATTACATGCAGGAAAACTAAAAACAAACAAACCAACCAACCAACCCCAAAACAAATCCCAACACCACAACCAAATGCACACCCCCCAAAACCTACCAACAAAAGACACAGCGATAGTGATTTATAGTTTTCCAAAGCTGTACTCTTCAGCCACTGTAAGAGCAAGTCCTCAGACAAGAATGGATGGAATTATCTTATGAGCAGTCATTAAGATTAAACAATTTACTAACTAATTTTAAACAAAATTTCTGATGACCACCCTGATGCTTAATTTCTTCATGGCATTCCAACTAGAACAAAAAAAAAAAAAAAATCAAATAATGATCTGTTATTAGATCTCAGATTTGCCTCTAGAGCCAAAATTATTGATCTTATAGGAAGGTTCTAGACCCACTTTTATCTTATCAAGTTCCTGATGTAATTTAATAATTTTATCTGACATACATTGCTGTGATTGAACAACAATTTATTATTATTATTATTTAAATAACAGCTGATCACCTTCTGGACTACGTTAGCTTAATGTGTATAAGGTTCCTTTCTGCTTTTGTCCAATCAGCTTAACTGGCTAATCAATGAAGTGGATTTAGTAAACTTGCAATGTAGTATTCTAATAGATACTCTCATAAATATTCAGCAAGCAACAATTTGTTTCTTAATTCAACAGCAAAGTACTTAATTCAATAGCAAGGCAAATAAAATCAAAATCAACCAGAATATGAAGTTCTCACAACACCACCTACGACACTACAGTAATCTTACAAACCAATCCATCAATCAACACCTCTTTCACAAATGGCAAAGGCCATCTGACTTCCCCATCATTAACTTTTTAAAAGTAAATATAGTTATTTTTAAATCTCCAAATTGCAATTTAACCACTAAACAATCTGTAAGCTTTAACATTCATTTATGTGACTTTTTGGCCTAAAGAGTCTAGCCAAACTCTTTCCAGCAGTGATTCTTGCAATAAAATCTTGTAAACTTCCTAGTCATATCCGTAGATTTTAAATTAAACAACCATAACTTTCACCTCAACAACTTCTTTCCTCCACAACTGCTCAGTTTCCAGAGTATTGCAATAATTGCCTATTAAACCCACCCTAAGCACTTCATAATAAAACCAAGGATCATGTACAGTATCTGAAAAGTTTCCTTAGAAAAAGGATTTTACTTTATAAATAGAAGATGCAAGGCTTTCTTCCACCAACAGTATTAACACACTTCTATATAGTGTGATACCCACTCTAAGACTAGATCGTAACACAGAAAATAAAAGTAGAACAACATATTTGATTTTTATCAAGGAAAGACATGAGAGGTTTCTTTTTCCCAGCTAAAAGAACCGAATAGGAAAAGATTTTGAGGTCACTGAGGCACAGAAACTAAAGTGATTATTTAGCTTCTGTGTCAGCACAACCTCCTTTGCAGTGTCCTACCTGCCAGAAGACAGATGACTTGGTACTGAGACCTAAGTACAAACAAAAATAGAATAGAAATTGGAAGACTTGAGAAGGCCAAGTAGAGGTATTTGTAAAAGGTTGTCCAGTATTTTAGTCAGAAAGCTTTCTTAAACTTAATGCAAGAACCATTACACATCCATTCATGTTGTACCTATCAGAATTTCATAATTACAACTAATTCTAATTCAAGGTAGTTCCCTAAGTACCTTCTTACTGATATTTATTTTACTAAGCTAGTCTCAATAATGAAATTCCAATTAATGATCTTCTATGAATAGCATATATTCAGTTTGCACAATTTGAGAACTCTTTTGTTTCCATCAACTAAATAGGACTACATTCCTTCAAAAATTGGGTTATTCAGATTTGTTTTGTAAAGGCTGAAACTTGTTGAACCATCACATAAAATGATCATTGCAATTATCTTTTCCAGTTCTCATTTCTGAACAGACGCCAGTGAGGGACACAGCCACAGAAACAACCTCACATGCAGTACTTTGATTCTTCCTCCAGACTGATGATCTGCACTGGATTTTTTCAAAGATCGAACTCACATAAATGCTTAGAAGTTTACCCAAATTAAAGGAGTTTACTGAAAGGTTTAAGCATAACCTTACAGTCAGAGGAAGCAGTGACAAAAGCCTGACTGACTTAATATCCCTCATAAGGATAATAAGGGTAGGAGACAAGAAGTATGATTTAGACTTTTTTTAATGTCAAGGAATTTTCTATGTAGAAAGTTGGGTCTGTATTTAAAGCAATTATGCTCCTATTTGAGAACTCGAAAAAAACTGACAAAATATACAACACGTATTTCCTTATTTTTATAGCTGACCTTTAAAAACATGTTTTTAAAAATACTGCCCATTTAGCTATCATAGTTCAAACTTTTAAAAGCGTGTTACCATTAAGAATGTACAGAACCAACACCATGGTTCTCTTTTTTTTTTCCTCAGATAAATTAGCGTAGCTATTTTTATTTGACACATATGAACACATTCTAAATTAGAAATGTAGGGACACCTGGCAACCTATCCAGCAAATAGGTTCCTGCTCTCAGTCAAATCTTAGAAAAGGTGTTGTATTACAGACATAGCACAACCTCTAAATTAACCTCTAGTTTTTGACCTCAAGGTTAAAATTAGTGTCTGTGAATATTTACAACTTTGACTTTTCATCATTCGAAAATCTAAGCACCAACTTTTTCTACATTAAGACAGGAATTTTGGAATAAAAAGACTGTATCATTGTACAGTCAGGACAGGAGGTTTTCCATAAAGGCAAGGAAAATTAATTCTAGATCTAGAAAACACTCTTTGGCAACATCTTTTTACAATACCTGCATTTGTACACAGTAAAAAAGAAATGATAAAGTTGGCAAAAATGTCCCTCAATCCGCAGTAGAAGAGCACTGTTTCTGTAAGTACTGGGAAGTGCAGCTGCAGCACGCATTCCCAAGGAACTGCGTGAGCTGTGCAACCCCCACTGTGATGCATACGGCCCCAGCTACAATGCTGCTGGCACTCAAACTTTACAGAATAAAACCAGCTGAGAGAACACTACGTATCTTATAACTCATTCTGCAATAGCTGATAAAGTTCTACACAACTGTTGAGATCTACCTCAGCTAAGCTCTTACAAAGCAAAATGCCTCTTTCAACAAAAAAGTTATTGAAAAATCAAGGTCTGCCTGGCAAAAACATGCATTCGCCTTTGAAAGATGACCTCATGTGCCACATGACTATTTTTTCTCTTTGAAGACAAATAAATGCATTTCCAAAACTCAAAATATAACACACGGCTTTTTTAAATCTGTTTAAGGGATGGAAAGATAGTATTCTGGAACACAGAATAACAGAAATTACTTACTTAAAAATTATTCCTGTTTTGATTTTCAATTTATTAAGTCCCAGCAATATAGCAGTACCTAAATTAAGCACTGAAGCAAGTGATCAAGTTAAGAATGACAACATTTCACTTAGTTCTCAATCAACTTAAAATTTTGAGTTCAGAAGTTACAGCATGTAACACTGAGCTCTCCTAATTCTGGTATCAATAAAAATGAGTTCAAGCTAAAGCAAAAAAAAATATTCTAAAGGCTGAGGTATGATATAACTATTTGTAAAACACTAAACTGCAATTGAAGAAATAATTTTTTGCTACCAACTTATTCTCTCCATTGGTTTTACCTGACCCTAATTTGTCCACTTGTGCCCCTCTGGATGGCTCAATGGAAGCCTGGGCAACCAAGCGGCCCTCCTGAAGGAGTGCTCTAGGCCACAGTCCCTGCCAGGCAGCCGGTGTCGGGATAGCCTGCCTCGAGGGGTGCAGGTGTATTTGCAGCCAAGCGCCGGAGGAATGGAGACAGAGAGAAAGATTTCTGAGAAAGCCAACCGAATCCACCACCACAACGGGGGGGCAATGAAAACCTTCAGGCGTACACAAGCCGGGTTCAAGGTTTTAAGGGAAGGGAAAAGGGGCGGGGGAAGTCCCCGCAACCAATTGAACACAAGCAAGCGGGAGGTACCAACATCACAGTACCAATGACATGCAAGCAACAGGGGGGGTCCTTCTCCATTAACCAACCGTGACCCATAACTAGCCGAACCTTCTAGAACAGGGGGCGGTGCTCACTTCGTCCCTCCGCCCAGGGGCCTGCCCCAGGGGCGGCTCCTACTCTGCATCTCCGCCCAAGGAGACGCCCTCTGATTCGGACTCGCTGAGCCATTGGATGGCTAGGGCTTGATTGATGGGGACTGGCCACATCTCAGCCGGCTTAATGGGCGGGGACACCACCCCACTAATTTAATATTTTTATAGACTAATGCCATTCTAAATATTTTTTCTAAAACAAGGTAAATGCACATGTCTGCACACAGTGGCTAATTTTACAGCTGTAGTTGAGATGAGTAGTTCAACAATATCAGATACAGAGACCGAGATAACAGAAACACATGAAGTCTTCATTCAGTACCTTTACTAGGTATAAACACCACCAAGTACTAGGGGACAGGGTGTTCATTTGCAGTCAAAGTCATAGAATAAAAATATATATGTTTATCAAGAGCTACATTGGACAACAGAGGAAAAACTTTTGGGTCTGTAAGCAGTATGAGAATCATAACCACAGGCTCACTGATCCTCTTTCAGGGCATCCAGGACCACCAAGACTAACTCATCTCTTGCTTCCTTCATACCATCAGAGATATCATGTCATTCTGGATGGCTGCTGTTTCTACCACAATTCCTAAAGGGATTGTTGAGATCCCAACTAGCAAAGTCCAGTGTAAGTAGAGGGTCAAGAGCGAAAACTTGGAGCAAAGAGATGAGTTTGGATGCCCCTGGTCAAGCTGCCATGAAGGCATATTTTACTTCATCTCTTGTTCTGCAAAAGCCCATCCTTCCACAACCTCTAAATTATCTTCTGCTATGACGTGGCAAAGAGGAGACAGTGAACAAGTGTAAAGCAGCAAAAAAGGATACAAAACAAAGGTTTACATATCCATTTGCCTATCTCAGTAACACCAACACTTTCTCAACTGAATTTCTGACAAGAACAGTAAAGGAGCAGAGCACCTGATGGGAGACTGGCCTTCCCTGTTCATGCTTTACCTAAGTCAGACTCTGAGGACCAGCAAGTAAAATTCATGCATATATCTGAGTTATAGAAATCATAGGTAAACAATCAAAATTAAAAAGATGAAAGCATAAACCCATTTACACAATAAAAGCATTGTATAGCAAAATTAAGTCTCAAAAACTGACAAGTACAAAATCACATCCAGATACTATGTCCTGCAAGACTTTACCACACAATTAAAAACTTAGCAATACAGTAAGGGAGCAGGCCAAAAATGCTTCTGACAAACCCGTATCATGAGGTACTTAGAAGTTGTTACTGATATATGTAAACTTTGAAGGATATTTTATATTGAAACTGCCCAATAGATTATTTTTACATTATTTAACTTCCTTTGTATTGATCTCAAAATGCTTTTGGAATTCTCTGATCTGATTATCCAGTGGACTTCCCAAAGACTAAGGAAAAAGTTCAGTACAGTGCACAAATACAACAACTTCTATGTGTGTGTACATAAACTCCACTATGATTAGGCAAAAGTTTCCAAACATACAAAAATCCCCACAGCATCTAAAATACTAGTTATCATGCTCAAACATACAGCAAAGTGAAAATAACCAATGCAGATGGCTCAGACAGAACCATGAACATTCAAGAAGTATAGTAAGAATGAAACTATTAATTTTGTTTTCTGATTGGACAACGTGCTCATTTTCTGTTCAGTCTATTAATTTCTAATCTGTTATACTGACTCTTTTAAACAATCACCAGAGCATGACTTGGGCAGAGGGATGCACACACAGGCAGAATCACATTTTACAGCAATCATTAAATGGCCTGAAATTGGAGTCCTTTTGCAATATTATGTGTAGCAAACATGAATAAATTCATATTTGTAGCTAGACTATTTACAGAAAATTTTACATTACAGAAAATGAGACAGATCACAATGCAAATTTTAAGTGTTTAACAAAAGAAGAATACATGAGAGAGTTGGCTTTAAGAGCTGGTAGTGAAAATTGTCTTACAAATTACCACGATAGTGAAGAGGTAGGCAAAAACATGGGACAATTAGAAAAGATATATGACAAAAAGGCAGGCACATAATATGGCTTCCAAAGACATTTCTGTTACAATCTACATGTTGAGCATTTCACTTACAAAACTAAAACCATAAGCTTAAACTCTCCAAGCATAGAGTATGAGTATGTATTATATCCCTGTGTCAGTTATGAGCACTTTGACATTCTATTTCTATATTATATTAAGGCCGAAATGGGGTTTCTGTCCTTTGTTAGACTTGAGTATTTTCAACAGCGAAACACTGCCACCTTTTGGCTTGATACATAGACCTCCCAATTTTAAATGTAGAATTGTATTTTTTGCTCCATTTGTCCTTTATGGAGGTGGTTGAATTCTTGTGATCTTATCTAAAATTTTATTCAGTAGACATACTTCACCAGGAAGAAAAACATACAGTATTAGTTGATACAGAAAGTTTTTCTCATAAGTACATAGCCAAGCAACTTAAAACTATACTCCTTTAAGCCACGTAATGTTTTATCTATTTTCTATCTCACAACTCTTTGTTCTTGGAAGTTTTGGTACACATACACACTGTATCACATAATATCTTGCATTTTATGCCTTTCAAGTAAAAACTTGGTAATGCATTCTTTGAGCATCTGAGTTTTGAAAACGGATGACAGAAATAACAATAATGCATTATTAGAAATGTCATGTTCCTTGCTCATGTATATAGCTACATTATTGTAGATGAAATACCGATGGTTCAACATCTATATAAGCATGTATTGAAAGGCATGCAAAATTACTTACACCAGTGACACAATGTCCCCACGTTGTACATCATAATTTCTAATGCTCCAGTGGTTTAAGAGTACTACATCAGATGCTTGTCTTCCCCCAGGATTCAAAGAAGGCTGAGAGAAGGGGAGAAAAAAAAAATATTTAGAGCTAGATTTCCTTTATCAATCTTCCACCTAATTCTCTTTCCATCAACAGGCGAAATCCATTAAAATCCATAAAAACATACCCACTTACTTTAAGAGGCCAAGAATCTGTTGTATTACAGGAAATACATTTCTTTATTAAATGACATGTTAAATATCATTAATTTATGACAAACTATAGTTCAGATCTTTCGATGCACTACTGGCATGCAAATCAGATTACATAGGATACATACTTATGGCAGCCTGATGAAAAGAAGGGATTACCTTTACTGCTTATCATTTAACATTAAAATCAAAGGACAACCAAGTACAGTAATTCCCAGGAAAAAAACCAAACAAGCAAACAAACTTTTTGCGGGCATCTTACTGTTTAAAAAAGCATAATACACTAAAAATGAAACATGTACTTGTAACAATACTAATCTCAGCATCCTTTGTAAAGGGGAAAAACAAGCCCTGTACCTACAGCACACACTGACACTGGCAATAAATGTGGGCCTTCCATAACAGGACACATAAAGGCATGAATTAAAATAACCAATAATTAATGCATAATTAGGAGGTACAGCCAAACACCCAAAATTATTTTGTGCGATATCTCACAGCTGATACTTAGAAAATATCTAAATGAGTGTTCACACACTTTTTGTATCAAATAAACTTACATCAACTTCATTTTACAGAGAAATATACCAGGTAGTTACAGTATTGCCCTAGTTGCATTATCCCAGTTGACTCCTATTTTTTTCTGCAGTCAAACAAAGGAAATACCTTAGAATTGAAATACATTTAGGTATTGCATAAGCTTTTTAACTTAAAGCATGCTAAACACATTTTTAACAATAGCTGATGTCATTTTGACATATATGAGTGGATATCCAACTCATTATACATTAGAATTGTGTTTGAGAAAAATACTACGGTGTTGGCTTTTTTCCTTCTCTCTCACAAAAAAACCTGACAAATGTGCAGACAATAATACTATTTTGTTAGAAGAAACTGAAGGAAATCTAGGAGACAACTTTCCATTTACATGAATAATTACTATTGTCTATTAAAAAAATAAAAGCCTAAATCCTTCAGCAAGCCTTTCTCTATTGTAAATAACACAAATTGAGATTTCACAACAAACAAGTATAGAAACAATACAACTTATTCCTCATGATATTTTTACTAGTAGTAAGGTTTAAGGTCTAGAAAAATCAAAATACAGCTTCTACAAAAGCAGTCAACAAATAGGGTCACAAGGGCTTTTCATAAGAAACAGAATGACACAGAGGCTTCTTCCTTCTAGTCTGAAGCATTATAACTTCTTTGCTCAAGTTTTTGGCATAAAAGCCTGCTACAAATGAGGCACACAGGTCTTAATTTAAACTGTGGTGCAGAAGCCACAAAACATTACTCTTTCCAATTACTAACTAATCTAATGCTAAAAGCATGCAAATTGAGATCCCCAGCCATATGATGAAGCCTCATAGGACATAAGGTTCCATAAGTAGGAGGGTAAAAACATGCCCTTTTACTATAAATAATGATTAACTTGTTAGTTGTTATGCTGCTAGTGGAGGTCACAACTTATTTGCTTGTAGCTTGGGGAACACAAAGAATATTCACATGAGCTTACAGGCTTAGGTACAGTAATCCTAAATAATAAAGTTAGGAGAAACTGCCACAGAATAATTACAACTGCTATTATGCATAATGGAATAGAATATTCAGTACTGTTTGCTGCAGAAGCATGAATGCTTTGTCAAAGATCGCTGGTCGGGCCACTTCCTATAATCCTTGGTATTGAGCTGTTTGCAATAGAACTTGCATATACAGCTGCACATATGCTGTCATCTTCTATCCCACTTGAAAACAGTCCATTTGATTTAATGAATTTACAAATTTATATATCCACGGGGGTTTCCTTTTCCACGTCTTTATGTATGAAGTGTTCACAATACCAGACAAGCAATGAAACTCAATAAAAAATAGCATAATTCAATATCAAGATGTTCATATAACAACAAACATTTAAAAGTATACAGCCCTCACCATGAGAAGTCACACACAAAAAATCCACACAAGGCAATTAAGAAATCTTATTACCAGTTATTTGTGTCACTTACATTTAATGTTGTAAACAGATTACAACTCACTAGAAGCCCACTATTAGTAGAATGCTAGATGAGCACATCAATCTAAAATCCTAAGCAACAAAACTACCTCATGTGATGATTTAAAAACCCAGTACATTTGGTAAGAAAAGAGGAGGTAATGAAACTATTAAAACTGTTCAAATTATAAACTGCAATAGTTCATTGTTATTCACTATAGATTAGTTAATACACATATACACTGAAGTCAGCACAACTGAAATTACGACAGGTGGCTGAAAGCACTGAAAAACACAAAATCAGCTTGAGACAATGGAATGCATTAAGTCTGTCTTAATTGATTGGGTCAGAAAATTTGTATTTTCCTTAGAAGCTTTATTCATATGCTTGCCAGGGCATCAAAAAGCATTCCCATCATCAGTAACTACGAAGCAGCAGTAAGGCTGGTCCAGAACAAAAGGAGAAAGTGTGGGGGGAGAGAGAGCGCACAGCAGAGAACAAGAGTAGGAGAGCAAACATGACACAGAAAGATTTATTTCTTGCTTCTTGTCAAAACTTTTAATTTCAGGCTCAGCAGGAACCACAATTATGAGTACACAAAGCCAGCTAGACATTTTAGAGGTCTATTACAGACTAATTCTTGGGAATCTTACCATGGTATCAAATTGAGACAATAAGGTATCACTGGAAGCATGTGATTGATGGATACAATCTGACTACACACTGACTGAACTTCAGTAGTCCTTATACCTATAGCTGTCAGATACATTTAACACAGATCACTCTCCAAAGAACACAGTTAACAGACAGAATTGCAACATGATCAGTACTCCTTCAAGCTACTCTTAAAGAGAGGGATATATTCCTTATAATTGTGTCCCTGTCAGACTTGCTTAGATGTCTAATAAATCTTGGCAAGGAAATTAGTATCTTATTAGAAGCACTAGGATTTTTTTTTGTAATCTGAAAAACATCCATCCACATAGAAGTTTAAAACAAACCTCTATTTCAGTTCTGTTTCAGAATAAAACCAGAGAGATTTACAGACACTGAGGTGTCAGTAAAAATACAAATGTCAGCTTTCAGGCTATCTATATTTCAATCAACAGAGGGAATGTTTAGTTAACAGATACAGCAAGGGAGAAGCTTCAATTTTAATAATCCAGTGAATATATATTGTTTTCCCTTTGTCAGGCTGAATAAATCTAAGCAAATAAGTGTAGTGTTTTTCAAATCTTCCATGGATAAACCACGGTTAACTATATGATCTTCAAGTGCCTAGAGAAGCAACACTGCAAAACAATACCAGAGCACTCCCAAACACTTGGGAGTGACTTCAAGGAAAACATAAAACTGAGGTTTTAACCAGAGGAGCAACACAGACTTGTGGAGAGGGAAATCTAAGAAATTTCCTTCCAGCTACTGAAGTAAAACTATTAAGCAATAATGGATGTCCAACAGAACACTACATCAGAGACAGAAAAGATCAAACCATGAATGGCAATGTGGTATGCTAAAAAAGCCAACACCTCAAAATTTAAATGCTCAGGTCATACTTATTAGCAGCAAAAAAACCCCAAAAAACAGAAACAACAAAGAAAAACAAAACCAGAAAATCCAACATGAATCTGCATCTTGAATGCTCCATGTGGCAAAGTAACAATATAGAAATTGTCTATCTACATAAAAACATAGCTTTTTCAAGACCAAATAAACAGCGAAAACAAAGTAGTGTTCATGAGTATTTATTTATCAAGTAAGTGTTACACATGCTATTTATATTTATTTGCTTACACTGTATAAACATTCAATATAACCAAAGTAAAAACAGTAAACTGATACCTATTGCCTGATAAAGATAAGTAATATTAGGTTCATGCCACTTTCAGTATTCTTCCCTGCAATGGTGCCATGTGTTCATTAGTAAGACCAAGTATAGCAAGAAACAGTTTTGCCATAGTTACTATAATGTAGCTACTGAAAATTAATAAAGCCTCTTTGTGAGTCATCAATTCAATGCAAAGAGACTAAAGGTATTGCTCCAACTATTTCTAAATGTCTAGACATCAAAACAATCTATCTTTATCACTATTTCTCCATATATTTTCCTTTTACTGACACAGAATTTTGGGAAGTTTTGTTCTCAAAATCTTTTCTTTCACATCACAAAATATTTAACAAAGTAGAAATTAAACTATTCTATACTAGAACATCATTTAATAACAATTGAGAAAAAGATGTTTTTCACCTTGATATTATCAGTGGAGAGCCACATTTTAATTTCCTGACAGACAAAAGATATTTCCAGCAATACCTGCATTGATGCTCCTTCCACCCTTGCGACACAGGCAACTCTATCCAGGAAAGTCACAGTTACAGGAACAGCAACAAAGAAACCTTTCAAAAAGGCTTTAATGTATTTCTTCCCCAAACCCTGAGCCTGTGCCATAATCTGAAAAACACGAAGGAAAAAGGTTGTTTTAAAAGAAATTTGAAGTAACATCAACACATAGCAATTCAACACAGAACAATTAAGAATAAATTTATTATCTGTTAGTCTCACAATATCCAGAGTGAAAAAAAACGAGTGTGCACATGAGAATGGAAAAAAACCCCAAACCAACAAACCAGAAATCTTCATCAGAATTTAAATGTCTATCCTACAGAACAGAGCTTGATACTTGACATTTACCCTTTAGCTATTTCTTGTGATCCTGTGCTAGCAGAAGTACTTCATAAAAATGACTCAATGTAGCACGTAAGCAAGAAGCAAAGTGATACAACCAGACAAAATTTAATAATGCATTTTAGAAAAAAAAAAAAGCATAATTTCCTCTCCATACACTGGCAATTATTAATTTCTCACCCCCAAAGGTGGATTGTGTTAAGCAAAGGAAAGCTATTTGCCACATATTACCTTTTCTTTATTAAATATTTTCACAAATGAAAATGCACAAATGTATCATTTGCACAGTGATGGTAACTGCAAACATAAAATCAATTCAAATTGTCACATATATCATGGGGACACACCATACCATGTTGGCAGACTAGGCAGCTACGTAATGACACGTGGGATGATTCCACTCCAACTCCATGTATTACACTATCTCCCATCTATTTATTTAGTCCTGAACCACTGAACGTGCTTGGAAAATACCTACAAAGTGCACTGAAACACCAGCTGTTTGATCACATTAGCCATACCCGTGAAAAGCAAGCTGAATATCCAGGTACTACTGCATAGACACAAGCCTAGGTTACGTACCTGCAGTTTCATTATAAGAAGTGCTACCTTTCACCTATTGGCAACTCCCTCTTAAACTGCTGCTTCCACCTAATGAATCCCTGGTAGCCCTCCCTCAAGATCAGCCTGTGAAGTCCCTGCTCCCTCTGTCACTCCTAACTCCAACAGACAGAAGGAAAAAACAGACCAGTGCCCTGAATTTTTGAGTCTCCCACTGTGTTTATGTTCAAGAACATAAGAGTTATTTTTCAATTAAAATAATTAAAAACATAAATATATGCCATTTCATTCAATACTTTTACAAAGTATTTAGAATTTCACAATATAATCATTTTTTCTTTGTTGCATTTTCAGAAACATGGAAGTGATGAACTATTTGTATGCAGAATATAAACTGGAATCACTCTGATGAAATAGTACTGAAGGTAGTATTTCTGTCACAGACAGAGCTTCTTAATTCCAAAAAGCATCAAACTTAGGAGAGAAAACTCAGTTCTACAAAGGAAGCCATCTGCATATTCTTCACTAGAATTCTTTATAGATATTCATAGCTTTGCAATGACAAAATCTGTCTTCTGAGACTATTACTTCTGACATTCACTTTCAAAAGGTTTTAATTATTTTTTTTAAGTGGAAATATTTCATAATCTATAACTTGTTCATAAGTTCAAATTTGCATACTGCTTATAATTCAGTCATTTTCTTTCTGAACATTTCATGAAAACATTATCAGTTTGCATCAACCACTTCTACAAATAATTTGAAATAGGTTGTGAAACAGATCAAAAACCTCACCATTTCAAGACAAAAGCTATAATGATTTACTCTCAGCTTATCATTTAAGAACTTGTTATTCGAATCAATCCACCAAAAGAGACTATTGTCTCAATCAGCAGAGCTTTACCTTTGGAAAATATGCCACATAAAAATAGAAATCTCTAAAAATCAGGTTTTTCTGTACCTTCTAACTACATCATTGCCTGCACCTTAATACCCTTCTCTCAACCTATTTACTTTGAGCTTTGCCTCTTGAGTTTTCTGGTTGGAACTCTACTTCTCTGCTATGAGGTCTGGTATCTCAGACCTCCTCCACTCTAACAGCAATGTCAGCCACAAAACACCATTTGGAGACCTTACCCACAAATATATTCACCATATTCTCTAGAGTAACTTGAGCAGGAAAACATTGTCTGACACATGTACCACAATATGGCTGATTTAGGAATATTGGTTTTTTTAATTCAGAAATCAAACAACTTCTCTTAAAATTCCTCAGAGTCAAACCTCTTTTTCATTAATAATAAAACATGAATATTCATCCCATCCTTTCTACTAAATCCATGGACAGATCTTGTTATAAACTTCTTGCAGAAGCCCCATGCTAGTAGCTACAGAAGAATCTAGTATCTGAAGTAATTGGTCAGACAATCCACAGGAGACCAACCATATGCTTCCTAGAACTACAAGCTAATTAATAGTGACAGAGAATCTAGCAGCCAGGTTAAAACTGCTAAGACAAAATGCTACATTATCAGTACACCACTTGGACAAGGCAACACCAGCAGTATTAAATGGCTATGGACAACACTGGGAATTAAAGTCCTACTTTTGTGGGTTTGAACACACGCAGCATTACATGGCACAATATGAAAAAACATGAGGGGAAAAGCAACAGCAGCACCCCTACAAGCAATCAATTTGCAAAGCCACCAAAACCAACAACAGCTCATGTGCTGAAGGACTTCTCTACTTGCCCTGAATTTTCTCCTCTCCTCCCCTCTCCTCTCGGCAACTGATCAAACCACTGGTTTCATCTTCCCTTTACACCAAAATGATGAATCCTTCATTTATAATGATCAATCCTTCATTTATAGTGAAGTGTTACATTCTGAACTTTTTTCTGGTTCCCCACCTCCCACAGCAAAGGACAGCTTTTCCCCTTCAAGGCACAAACTGAGCCAGCCTTCAGAAGCCTTTCTTCCCAAAAGACAGCAAACATTTGCATACACATTTCAAACAATTCGAGAACTATTTAAAAACAATCCATCTTTAACCTTAAGTCCTTTCATATAGCAAAACATTTTCAACACAAAGGTAAGTTACTACATGTCAGTATCTGACTTAACAGTGCACACATTTTTGCCAGGTCTGTTTCATAAGCTTTCCCCTCTAAAAAGCACAGAAAAGTAAATGCACATGCAGAGTTGCCATGCAACTGTTGACAAAATAGCTCATCACCCAACTGCCAGTAAATGGGAACTTACCCCTCACTCTTTCCATATGAGGGGCTTCAAGTTGTCTTGCACGGCTACAGGGGAAGAGCAGGAGCACAGGCAGCAGAAAGGCAGTTTGCAGCATTACCTTCTACCAGTAACTGGACATGTGAATGGATAATCTCTCAACTAATAAACACTGCTGGATTAAGATGTACAGTGTTGTCTTTTCTTATACTTTGGTGGTCGTAGTAGAAAAGATGGGTGCAGTCACAAGAAAGAATTTAGGGTGGTAAAAGGTAGACACAAAAAAGATCCTTAAAATTAAAAGAAAAAATTCTGATTGGAGTTTTTTTATAAAGAAAACATAAGATAGACATCACTCCTAAAGATAATATTATGCTCTTAGACATTTCTAAAACATCTGTAGATTTTAAAAGCATCATGTTTCTGGAGTGAAATTCTGAAATACAGCGCAGTGTCTGGTTTATGATGACAGGTCTAAATGCATGTCGGTGAGGCAAGCAAAGTACTGTTTGCTGAAAAAAATAATTTCCCTATCATATATTTCTGGATCTCTGCCCAGTTAGACACCTTGAATAAGATCAACAAATCACAACACTTAAAAGATGGGGGGAAAAGAAAAAAAAAGAAACAAAAACCAAATACAAAAAAAAATACCAGAATAAAAATATTTTAGAGATGCATGTGCTTTTCAGCATTTGTAAGTAACACTTGGTTTAGGGAGAAAAACCCGCAGAATAATTCAGTAGAACTGACAAACTTCAAACCAACAACCTTGAAAACTTGTTTGAAATGGAAACATGGACAAGAAAAATCCAAGATCAAAAACGCTAGCATATAGCAGGTCAAAGCATTAAGAATTTCACATTGTGCAGCTCAGAGATTAAGGCAGATGGAACACAGCATTATCTGGACTGAAGTATTTGGTGCACAAAAGGTCCAGGGATTATAATGAGCCTCTTGTGGGTACTACAACATATGGAGCAGAGATGCTATTTAGATAGCGCTCTATGTATAAAATGTTTATTTTTTCTTACACTTGCCTGCACATTAGAAGACACTGTTTATCAAACAGCCTGCAGAAAATCATCAAGTAATTCAGAAAGCCCCAGGTTACAATATATTTGCAAACCTAGGTACTTAAAAATTACCCACAGAAGTGTGATAGGAAAAATAGCTGTAAAAACAAGGCATTAGCAGTCATCCGCAAAGGAAATAGAATGGCCCCTGATGTGCTTCTACAAGAAGGCATGTGAGGGAACAGGAAGGAGGGAATTACAACCTATATGCAAAACAACTACCCCACCAAGGCTGCTACGTTAGTTTGAAATGACCTATTTGATCTTGTTCAGGAATTTGTAGTTATATTACATATAGTTCAAGAATCCATTGAAACAACCAACTTCTCTGTCAATCACAATATGCATTTTTCTATAAATCAATGGCATCACACTAGAATTCAGGATATATGGTTTGAAAATAAAGAAGACTTTCATAACAGAAAACACCACAACACATGAATAAGCCCAATTTTACTGTGTCCTATGAAACATAAAACTGAGGACAAAAGCTTTTGTTTTAAGACTGATCTAAATTGAAGACGAGGTTATACCTAGCCTAACAACCACAATTAACAGGACACTGCTCAGTATCAGAATTTGTGTGAACTTTTTAACACGCGCTTCTTCTACAATTTTTCATTATTTAGCCAGAGCTAAATACTGCCATGCAGCCTGACTCTCATTTCCCACTTTGCTTGTACATTTCAATAACTTTTACACTACAATGATTATTGCAAGGGTACAAGTATGCAGACTTTTTAGTAGGCTGATTTAATTCACATCTATTTATCCAAGTACAGGCTTGGACATGATGGTGATGAATGCCACAGAAGAATCAAAATAGACTAGCCCATGTAAGCTTTCAGTTAAAATAATCAATATAGATCAGTGCATTTAAGTCTTCATTTAAAAATGCTATCTAGTTCCAGAAGGAGCTCTCATCTATCCTTCAATAAAGCCAACTCTATCTTGGTATTATTCCACCATAGTGGTAACATGTCTATTCAACTAATGTATTTATACTCTGCACAGGTTTTACTCATCCTATTCCTCCATCGTATTACTCTCCCTGTATCCCCTAGCATACAGACACTAAAGAACTCCCCTCTATTGTGAGTTTGGAAATACCACAGGTCATGGAAATGACTGCTGCATTACTGAAGAAGCAAATCCAAACCTAATGTGCAGTTTCAGCAACTGCACAGGTATGCTCTGCTGTTCCTTTTTCTTTCCTCTAAATCAGTCATTTTGCCCTGACACCCAGATGTTTCGCTTGTTCCAAATACAAAGCAGCAGACTTTGTTAGCTTCAACTCCATTTTGTACCAATTTCTTGTGCCTTTGCTTGAATTCAAGCAATTACAATTTCTATGTAATAGCTCCCATCCCTATGAAATATACAGAATTTTTCCAGTATAGCACAATAAAGAAAAACAACAATAAAAATCCATTTTTCTAATCTTCTCAGTGCTGTAACACACAGAAAAGTTCCCAGAAGCAAACAAAACCAGATCAACCATAATGAGCTTTCAGCTCACAAACCAAATAGAAAAGCTTAAACCACAACAATCGTCAACATAATCAGTCACAGAACTATTGCTGGGGGCAAAAAATCAGTTCAATGTAGAACTGATTCTTCCTTTAATATAATATTACTATCTCCCATCACTGGGATCTATGTCATGTACAAAGGCTTAGTTCACATTTTGGTTGTAACTGGAAAGAAATTCATATTGCTTATTCTTACAAATTAATTTTGTGTTTCAAGTACACAAATTTTACCTTCGTGGACAATCTTGTATTTCCAAACAAAACATTTCACTCTTCAAATATAAAGCAAAACTGGACGAAAACACAGCTGTAGACCAAAGTTACTCTCAGCAATCAAATTAACAACTAGTTCAGGATGGCAACTAATCAGCCACCCCTCAGTTCTGACAAGTTACTCAGGATTCCATTTTATACACACAAGCATCAAGAAAATGAATTGCAATTAAAAAAAAAAAGAAATTGTTACAAATCAGATTTTTTTCCCAGCACTTAAAACTTTACATGTAATGAAATATCGTCCAAGTACTATCACACAGGCAACTGGCAGAATACCAGTTTTTCTAACACAGAAGTTACAATATTCGGTTTTATTCATGTTTCTGCACCTTCAAAGAAACTAAAAATCATTAATATATACTGTACATAATGGAAAGTACTAAATTACATCAATTTTTGGAACTCACTTAAGTGAGCAACAGTTCAGCCCCTAACAAGTGAAAGTTCTGTGTTGCTTTCAGCCTAAGGATTCAATGCCTGCAACCAAAGTTAATTCACTAAATCAATTTTAAGTGTCCTTTGCAAATGACTAGGAGATGCTGCTATGTTTTGCTCTCAAGTAGACTGCAGGAATGAGGAGTTGCTTCAAAACTTACTGGTTTTGTAAATTATATTTACAGTAAATAGTAGCATAACCTTTGAATTTCAATAAATTTGTACATTTATCTAGTCAATTTTCAGGATTCTTTCAAGTACCATGGAACTGTCATGTTAGTTGTGGTTATCCAGAACCAAACTTAGGCAAAAACAAAAACAACAAAAAGAATATTCAGTTTTCACCAAAATACACAACCTTAAGTATTCAGATAAGATTCAACAAGTAGCCTAAGAATAAAAGCATTCAGCTTCAAACATGAATCTTGTCAGAAACAAACTCTTCTAAAAAGTTTTGCTTTTGGATTAAGTACAGAACAGGGAAGTTTCTTCTAGCCTAATGGAAAGTCAAATGAATACAAAAACAAATTAATAGAAGAAACAAGATTCTCAGCTATGAATCTTTAAAACATGCCAATATGCACTGAGTATATGAGGACAGAATAATAACTGAAAAAAACATTTATTATGGTATGAGCAAATGATACCAAAAGAAAGACTAGAAAATGCTTTTACTATTTGAAAGGTATTTTCCATTTTCAGCATGCTTTACAAAATTTACTAGTTCTCCTGCAACTACTGTAAAAGCAGCTTTGTGCATCCTTGCTCAAAGTGGAGAAATTGGGACTGACTCCCCAACAGAACATTCCCATGAAAACCAGCAGCAAAACCTGATGAACAAACTACTTACTATCTACAGTCTGGGGCATAGTAATAAACTAAATGTATGAACTAATGCAGAAAATTATGCCTTCAAAAAATAATTCCTTTATTTAAACAACTCACGTTTTATCCTTGAACATTAGAGGTCACTGTGGGACTTGTTAAGAGCAGACCTAGTGCACTCTAACTATCATTCCCCACCATATTGATTTTGAGTCTGGGATTTGTCTGGGACAACTTCAACTGCCATGTAAGTTTCTCAGGTCTCAAGAATAAGCAAAACAACTTAACAAGCATAAGGATACAGATTTCCAGAAACAACTGAAATCTGTGGCACACTAGTCAACTTATAAAGATCTCACCACAAAATTCCAACTGTGACTGTGAAACCATTTGAATCTTAAAATTACTGTTAGCATGCTTAAAATGTTATTTTCAGGGATCTGGATATCACCCACTACTATACCATGTGTACAGTTATTTACCACCAGTTCCAGGAGAAAATTTATTTTGGTAATGACATACAAGTTAAATAAAAGAATCTGTAATTCTAAAAGTAAATTAAATGAAAAACTCCTGGAAAATCTCTCAAATGCAGTAGTTAAAACTGTTACTTTTTTTTTTTTAATGCATTCAGTTAAAAAATTTATTCAGTTAAAAAGCTGCATATTGGAAAAATCAAGTCTAATTCTGAAGTTTTCTGGAGAAATTATTTCATTTAACCTGAAAATCCACAAGAGGTTCTGTCTTCCTAGTATATTTTGTTGACCATTTCTATTTTCTTCCTAGCTGAACAATGAACAAGTATCTGTGGCATATACTTTTAGGGGAGAAAAAGAAAATAAAGATGTACTGGTTCAAGAAAATTATTTAGAGAGTTGTAAAGCAGCTTTGCCTTTTCTGGTACCTTGGTGTGCTCAAGGAATTCCAGTTCCACAGAACAAGGATGGTAATACCAAAAAAATGTAAAACTTCTATAATGGAATACTGGCTAATTAAAAGATTTTACAAGGTTAGAGTCTACTTGTTGTCCAGCTGCACTTTTTCTATCTAAGCTTTTCGCCAACTTCCAAGAAAATTAATTTTCCTTAAAAAAAGTAGGAACACCAGAGAGACATGTCTAGGAACTGGCTGAATCTCTTCAGCTTCAAGCATTGTGGCCTTTATACGGAGAAGCATTTAACTGAGAACAGATTGCGGGACAAGCACGAGACGTGGAAAAGCAGCCACTTTAGGACAAGTTACATCATTATAAACAAAAAACAAACAAACAACAATAAATTCTCTCTCAGATGTCCAGGGTGTAGGGTAACAGGAAAGCCATTCCATCAGGATACTAGAGAACAACCATTAACTGTAGTCCTCATAGGACAAATACAAGATAGGATACAAGTTTAATAAAGCAGAAAAATACGTTAAATAAGACGTTCATTCAGTCCAGGACCAAGAGCAATGCACAGCACAAGTCCCAGTTGCAGACGTGATGCCAATGAACGGGAACAGAACCCCGGAGTGGCTCCAAGCCCATTCCCCCGCGCAAGCGCCCGCTGCACTTCCACCGGCAGCAGGGCACGACCGCCTCTGACAGGCGGAGGATGCAAAGAACAGCGGTGCTTCTCACTATTGGCTCTAACGGTTCATTTTAAACCCAGTCCCTTCCCACTTGAAATAGATCTCTCGGTAATCTGAAAGACGAAGAAGGGAGGAGCCCATCACCCGACAAG